>JAJJWM010000275.1:0-13433 GCA_021655865.1 Fusarium guadeloupense | reverse complement strand
TTACTTAACTGCTTAGCATTATGCTCTATGCAATCTACAAATAATAAACCTAGTATAGACTAGTTTATCCAAGTTTGAAACCTAACCGTTATACAAAGCACCCTACATCAAGAGGCTAAAGTAGATAAGAGGTATAAGCAGGTATATAGAGTATAATAATCTTATTCTCCTTATAATATTCCTTAAATTCAATGGAGTGATAACTTTTATAACCATTAAGGATCAAGAGATAATAGTGACTATTCATTTGCTTTGCTGTAGATCGATTAAAGTGCTTTAATCAGTTAAGACCTAGCTGGTTATTAGTCTATCCATTTTCACTCAATGCAATAACCCAATTGCCCGGGAGGTTATATTCTTGGTATTAATTGGCAAGATGATATTGGCCTACATCAATGATAAACGGTGGGATCAATTGACCTTTGGCACTAATCCCCTTAATTACAGTAATCCATTTGTGGTTTCCAGGCTATACTTGTTTTGGTCTTCCTTGCCTATATACACCTATAATGACTGTTTCGGGCTTAATCATATCCATTATAAAGCCGGTCTCATTAAAGTTCTAGATATTATCTAATTGGATACTATATTTTGTGATTATATTCTCTATAAGCTAAAACCAGCTACAAATAATAGTTAGATCTTTATATTTAGCTCTCTGATAGTTATATCTCCAAAATCGATATGTCTTTAGCTCTAGTTATTGCTTAATGAAGTTATAAGCTCAGCGCTTGCCGATGTATAATGCATTGCAGTTGGTAAGCAGAGAATTAGCTATATCTTCTATATATAATAGTCATAAGGGGAATCCTTGTGAATCTAGGTCTAGAATAAATTGAACTATTATCTACTCTTCCTGATTAGATAGTTTCTATGAATTCGGCATAGAATTACATCATGATTGTATACCTTACTGACGGTAACCTAAGGTATAGTGATTAACTTAATAGATAGTTATTGCCTTTTGGACTATAAGATCTGGGTTATTTTGAAGAGCTTAAAGGGCAAGAAGGATTCTAGCTTCATTTGAAGATTATGACATTATTGGTGGTTAAGAAATAGCTAATTAAATTAGAATATTATAAGGTAAGGGATTTTTATCTTACTTACTTGTCTATCTTACTTGCTTATTAAATACGTTATAGAAGTTTAATATAATATTATTATACCTAGACATAAGTTACCTTTTTAAAAGTTTATTATATATCTTCTTAAGAAAACTACATTTTACTAGTTAAAAATATATAAAAAGCTAATATAAATTAAAGAACTACTTAATTAAATAATTCTAAATAGGTTTACTATTTTACTTCTTCTTATTGCTAAAAAATAGAAATAATTTAAGATTTAGAATTATTTTTCTTATAGTATACTTTGATTAAATTAAACTTAAAGCCGCTGAGGAAAAAGCCCCAGATACATTCTCATATGTACGACGCAGATCCTCCTGCAACAAGAAAACGGGCTGCTATGATTCGTACAACAAGATACGGGCCAAGCCGCACTACAACCGGTGAAAGCGAAAATGTTGTCTCTGCTCACATCATCCCCATCCCAGAGGTTCCCACAATACCGCAACGCATCGATCGTGCATGTCAAACGGTGATTCTTGCAACTTCACCGCTCTTCGTGTAAGACTTGGACTCAGTGATGTTGGGTGAATGGACAATCCCGCATGGGAGGATATCACCGCCTCCGCTTTATGCATCTTAATATGATTATGGGTAGTGATTAGGATAAATAGATATAGCGTTTGAGGATACGTGTAGATACTGGGCTAGAAGGAGAGACAACTGCCCTACAAGAGACCACAAAGCTGAGAGCAAATAGAGAAACTAGGCGACGTGGAAAATGCGGCGGTGGCGATGAACAGGGCAAAATGTGTACTTCCATCGATCCTATCAGTGCAACCCTTCCCATACCCTGGACTCTAGCATATTGTAGGCCTCTTGAGACCTGGCAAGCCCATAATATCGCTGTATTCACATAGAAAGGACAATGATGGTCTTAGAAAATGTTGGTTAATTATTACCTTCAAACAAAGAACATTTGCCTCAAGCTTGTGTCATCTGGCTTTGAAAATGCAAGATTCTGCAGCTGAAGACACCGATATCGCCGTTGCCATTGTGCTTCTAGCTATTCCTGATATATATGAGAGTGGATCTGGTGCGTGGAGTATTCATCTCGATGGAGCCGAGAAATGGCTTCAAATTCGATCCAACGCTGCATCTTCTGCTGGGGATAGCGGCGTTTAAACTCTGATCTGTGAAGCTTTTACGTAAGTATTGGTGCAACAACCTTGCCCCAGAACCTTGGGCTAACATTGAAGTGGTGTGTAGCTTCCAGATCCTTGGTTCATCTCTCGGAAAACCGCAAGCTCTGAGCAGTGAATCTACACTTCCATCAACCCAAGCATACGGGTCTAACACCATAGCACCGATCGTGTACCCTCCTACTATCCTGTCAGCCATTGGAACCTTTGCAATCCAGCGACGACTTTACATCATGGTCGTGTCAGGGATAATAGATGCACGATACCTCATGGACGCATTGAAATGTCTCCGCTTGCATGATCTCCCAGCATGGGTGACGGATATTACAGTAACCAACTCGATAGTCTCGTATGCAGATTTAGTGTAGCCTGGCAACATTTGGAAACTCTCAGCAATCACCTATGCTTCCCAAATCCTAGTCGACCTTGCTGAAGACTCTTCCTTTCTGCAAGAGTCACTAATTCAGGACCTTATGTCGAAGTATACATTCCTTCAGCGGGAGGTCGATAGCCTTCTGAAGTGTTTGATATGACCAACTTTCATAGCAGGTACAGCAAGTACTGACCCACAAAGTCGAGGATGGGTAAGAAAAACAATGGAACGGATCTGGCAGAATGGACATTGTGCAAATAACAGAAATGCTGATTCGGTTTTAGAAAGCCTGTGGAACAAGTGTGGCTCTAAATGTTGCCAGGAGGCGTCTGTATACAAAGGAATTCATTGACAGAAGGTAACATAAAAACGGCAATTCACCGTTGTAGACCTTCGACATGATATGGCTTGAAATCGAACGAGTGATTGGAAGGTAGCAAGGTCGACTGAGCCAATAGGCGGGGGCCACAATGGCTTAATTGTAGGCCTTCTGCATCAAATCCTGTCAAAAACCACGTCACGGACTTTAATATATTAACAATTTAGGCTACCTTAAGGAGTGAGAGCTCTTTATATACTTCCAATTTGTAGTAAGAAAACTTCAAGATATATAAAAGACTATATATACTGAAACTCTTACATCTTTAACTCATGAAAACCTTTAAGTAAGACTAGTAATAATACCCAGAGAAGGTCTTACCTTCTCAGTGTTGCCTTCTTGTTAGTTTGACATTAAAGTTGCGCTGAAAAGCAAACCACTGAGTCTTGCATTGCCAAGGCCTATTCTCATCTACCACCTCGGCATCAAAATGCCAGAAAAACTGAGCGATGTACTTGTAAATCTCAACAGTAGCCAAGTTCTTTCCTACGCAACTCCTGCTACCCATTCCGAACTAAGATGTACTTGTTAGTATGGAGAACTGAAGCATGGGCGGATGATAATGGTGACTTACAGTAACAAGAAGAGATCTCTCTCTTTTTATTCTTTCTTCATCTTCTGGGCCCTCAGCGATCCACCTCTCGGGACGGAACTCATCGGCATCCTTGCCAAAGATGTCTTGTGAACGGTTCATGCTCGTCGGACTGACACCGCAAACTGAACCGTGAGGAACAAAGTGTGGTCCAATCTGAACTCCCTCAGCGGGTACATTGCGCGGAAGCTGATACTGGATCGAAGGATGCAGTCGAGTGCTTTCGCAGACAATCGCGGAAAGATATGGCAACTTCTCGGCCTCTTTGAATGAAATCTCGCGGCCCCCTTCAAGACCCAGGGTCATGTATGCCTCGTCGATTTCCTTAACAAGTCTTTGCTTAGTCTTAGGATGAGTAAGAAGACTGCCCATGCAAGCGAGGATTCCAATTGTGGTGGTATCGGCTCCCGCGCCCAGGATATTGACACCCTCTATCATGACGTCGCCCTTCTTGGCAGGAAGTCCTTGGGGATCCTTGGCCTCGATAAAATGCTGTAGCATGTCCCTCCTCTGGCCAAATGCAAGACCATGCGTCATCCTCTGCTCGACTCTGTTGTTGAGCCATTCCAGGAATACGTCAAAGGCGTTCAATCGTGTGCTTCCAAGAGTGCGGACGAACCATTTATAGAAAGGGTTGTTGAACCAGAGCATCTGAAAAGGGAGGTTGCCCATGTTGGCCATCAGCCAGAACCCGTCGTGAATGGATTGAATGATCCCATCAACGTCTTTGCCCTGCTGTAAGAATCCGATCATGCCGCCCATTGCTAGCTGGCCGACAACGTCAAAGGTGAAATAATTTGCCCATTTGTCGAGCGGCAGCGTTTCACCACGGTCCGCAAAGCCGCCCAGCTTTGTTAAATTTAGGTCCATTACCTCTTGAACCAGCGGCTCCATCGCCAATATGGATGTCATGGAATAGGCGCCCGAGACTCGTGAGCGGAGGAATCGATGGATCTTGTTGTCGGTAGTGGCAAAAAAGCTGATGGTCATGTTTGGAATGATCCATACGTCGTACCAATGAGCCTTTTGAAGTTAGCAAACTGTGCTCAGAAAAGAAAGGGAGTAGAATAGAGTCTTACCTTGGTGACCTGTTTACCATGACCATAGAGGCTCTTCAACCCATTCTCATCCACGAAACTAATCTCCCCAGGAGATATCCGCACTACTGGTCCATATTTACGGTGCAGTTCGTTGACATCGTCGTGCCAGGTGCCGCGGAAGTATTTATGCGATCTCCAGAGTTCGCTAGCTCTCGCCAGAAAAGGGCCCGGTATCTTTCGCAGTGGGTGCAAGAAGAGATTGTAAAGAGATTTGAGCAGAATAAAGAGGCCTATCAAGGAGCCCAGAGTCCTCACGCGAAGGAGTGAAGAGATGAAGGGTACAAGAGACAGAGCGTGACCCGAGTCGACAGTGGGCATCGTTACGTTCCCAGCCCACCAGTTGGGAAGCTCTTCATAACCTGACATGATGGGAATGGGAATTTGAAAAAACTATGACATTGACAGCAAAAGTAGTGAATGGTTTGTCAAACCCAAAGGTTGTTTAAGGGGTCCTTGAGCCAGGCGAGTGATTAGTATTTATAAAGTCCCTCCCCCTGGATGCCACTTGTAAGCCGCCCCCCCGCAAAGTCGTCAAGAAAAGATGGGGGTGGGTGATATTCCGACGCTAAGAGGAAGAGTTTCCCGGTCTGTGGCAACATCAAAAGCCGACCTCTGACGTGCATCACTGTTGTGTCATGCAAACCCTTCATTCACCGTTGATCTCATGACACGTCAAGACGGGAGGTTTTGGGCCCTGCAGCTAAGCCTCAGCTTTGCAAGGTATAACCCCCGAGTATTGGCATTATCGAATGGGAACTAGTCAATACGAACTGATACTTCTCCGCCGGATTATGACAAGACAAGACAAGTCACCTTGCTACTGGCCGACATCCCTCTATCAACATTTGATTAAATCCTTTTTTCCAGAATTACTTTGTAGCAAATTGGATTAGCCATACTCAGCTAATTTTACCTTTTAATATAGCTAACTCTGGTGGCGTTTGACTATTCGAAAGTTTGACGTCTACTTGAACGGTATGAGTCTCGAATCAATTACTATTTCTGCTCAGCTGGAACTATCCGCGCGGGTGGTCTTTAGCCCAGATAGTTGCATAATGAAATATTCCAAATAAGTTTTATTCCATTCGTTTCTGGGGTTTCTTCTTTATCTATTCTAAACACAAGTGACAGCTTGCCCATACACCATCGGGCACCTTAAGTTACACAACAGCCAAGCCAGCACTATTCCCTTCAGAATCAAATAACCAACTTTCTTGTAGTCTAGAAGAATTAGACAAAGACCAACAATACTGAAATGAAGCACTCACAGTTAAAAACCTCTTCGCTAAATCATCTAGTTTATTGAAGCTTAATAACTTTACAATAGGTTTTATAACTCCTCTTTAGACAAATTTAGGGGCTTCTAGAGTTTCTGTCTATATACCTACCAGAGTCCTAAGGATTCTAGTACTGCAGTCAATAAGAGTGAGGAGGTATAAACTTAACGCTTAATCCAGCGGCGGTATCCCCACACAAACCAGGGCACTAAAGACAGCAGCCAAGTCAAGGGTGCTCTAATATGCCTTGCCAGATCCAGCTGTAACGATAACTGCCTTGGCCCCAGCTTTATTACGGGTCAGTCGCTTTAAATCAGTTGGTATATCAGGATCCAAACCATTAAAATATATATTTGCTCCCATTTACATGCAGGGCTCCATGGCAGGGCCAATCGAAACCCCGAGTCTAAGCGATTCATTGTGTCGTTGTCAGGCCTGGTCGTAGTTGGTACTTGAGAGGACGGATTAGGGGAATGTGCAACTCACGACCATGGTAGCAGCCCTGTGGCTGGGCTCTGGAGCGCCCCCATCGATGGCTATCAGAAAAAGGACCAGTAGTTTTTTTATTGGATGTGCTTGACTAAGAACATGAATTAATTAGTTCGTCTAGGAGCTTAATGTTAGTAGGCAATACTACTCACTGCTTGCTACCCCACACTGTGACATCAAGCCGAGATGATATGAGCGTATGAGACTGAGATTGAGCTTATTTAATTCCCTACTTACTCCTGGTACATCTCAATCTCCACACATGCCGTGGTTGAGTGCCGAGCCTCTCATTAGCTGGTGGTCATAGCTTTGTGGGGTTAACGAGGACGATCGTGGGTATGCCGAGCTAGTTTGCGGAGGTGGCAGATTTCCCGGTTCCCCTTTGTTCGTCATCGACCAGAATTGTCCTAAAATATCAATATAAAGCGCGCTGAGCGACAAAATAAGGCAACAAGGAAGTGGGCCTAGAGATCTCCACTTTGAAGCTTATTTCTTGCTTGGCTTATTTTGTCGTGGAGCTTGTGTTAATATGGATTGATAGGCTCTGCCTAAAAGATACATGTTATATAGCATAAGGCTATATGACCGGTATTACTAATAGTATTTAAAATAGTTAGAATATCTAAGTATTAATATACTCATTAACGAATTGGGTCTATATCTAAACCTTTTACCGGAATAAGTAGATTGATAGACTTAAGAATACTATAAATATAAGTGGTATAGTGTTTTTATTCATACTGTAAAATAATTCCTCTTAATGTGAAATATAGCAATAAATCTATCTATAAAAATTTAAATGTTTATTTTTATAGGCAACAAACTTGTGATTTAACTTATGCATACATTCATTATGTTCCACCTAGTTATGTTTCTTCCTTAAGAGAAGAATTACCGTGGATAGATGAAATATTATATGTATTCAGGTACTAGACATAAGTGTGTCTTAAACATGCATTCGCTTGAGGAAAAATATTATATAGTATTAATAATATAGCTCTATACTCTATACCTAACTTATCTCTTCTACACGAAAAACCCTAACATATCGCCATAAAACGTTAATAGAAGGATCTATGCAATCCAACCCAATATGTAAGCCAGCTTCCACAACTTGATAATATGTATCTGTCTAAAACACAGTAATGCCTACTATAAAATATATTCTTCATACTAGCATAACTCCTCATCTATCGGAATAAAGCTATATCAAGATATAGCAGTTAGTAATTCATCTTAGTAATTAAGTAGATAAACATATTAAAATGAACATCAATATATACACTCCATTAATCTACATTGGTACTTTAAATGAAGTATCTAGCCTTGCTTTTGGGCAGTATAAAATTCTTGGTCACACATTTTGCACTTTGGGATAGGGGAAAATGTGAAATAAAGGGTTTGATTAAAAATAGCTAGATGTAAAGAGTAAAATGGTCCATTAACTCAGAGCTATCCATACAATAAAATGCGACGGAATTATATATTCATCTGAGTCATTATCCACTCCCCTTTGTATGTTCATTTTACCGGTGTGGAAATTAGATTAGGAGAGCGAGAGCCCCTGCCAGCAACCCGCCGAGAACTCTAGGTGCACTCAACGATCCACCGACGGTGGCAATGGGTGTAGTATCAGGTTTGGTGCCACTGCTACCCGGTGTGGGAACGACAGGGACGACGGTAGTAGCTGGGGGAACGTAGACGCTGGACTCGGTGGCCTTGGGGGGCTCGACAACGACCAATATGGTGTCTTTCGGGAGCTCGTAGGCTGCAGAGCTGGTATCCTTGGGTGGCTCTGCGACGACGGAGGTAGTCTCGACGGGATATTCAATGGCCGTAGTCGTTTTGCGAGTCTCGTCGACGTAAGTGGATGTCAGCGCGGTTGTCTTCCAAATGGTACCATCATTTCCGATTTGGTTACCGCAAGTTTCGGCATTGAGACAGCAGGCCCATTCAGTATCGCTCTCTCCTAGAGAACAATATTGGCCGGGAGGGCAAGGAGTGGTACCATCCTTGCAGCAGGTCCAAGCTTCACGGCCAGCATCCACAACATCTTGGCATGTTGCCTTGGGGAGCTCCGGGCATGGGAAGAGTGCGAAGAACCATTTAGATGGAGGTAAGTGACAAGTAATAAATCCTATCACAAAGCCGCATGACGCTAGCTTACCTACCGCACAGGAAGCTCGAAGCTCTTCCTGAAGAGCTTTCAATTGGCGATGGACACATTGCGCACTTACGCGATATCCCAACGAAATCGAGATATGACTATGCTGAAGACATGTTCGTCGCACTCGCCGGTACGGATACATCGAAAGCAGCCGGAGTCGCTCACAAGCACTCAACATGGTTCACTGTCGTTAAAGCAGCCATCGAACACACGAGCTCTCAATCTATTACGAAAGTCCAATGGATCGATGGGCTTGCAGCCGCGATGCATTCGTGTGGGATTGAGTGGGTTCCTGGTTGGCATCGGCAGAAACTGACCCACCACCGGATCGTGCGTCTAGTGGGTTCGGTTACATCAGCAGAGATGCTAGCGGCCGGACCCGGTAGTTTGAAGCGACTGGCGCTAGAGGCTGAAGTGCAACAGCAGACCTTGGACGAAAATGTCCATTAGAGAGCGAGGAGACGGCGGATTGACTTCGGCCGCGACATCCCCTTCGTCGACATACCTCCACTAATTCGAGATGGCTTCAAAAGGATCGACGGGCTATTTGGTAAAGCCAAGGGTGACTAAAAGTCTTGGAACATTACCAGCAAGCTCGAAATTGCTTGCAGAGGAGCCTTGGTCAGCCGTTGTGCGATCTGATGTTGATGCTAGCCCTTACCGTAAGCGCCTCATCTGTGACACCACAAGTAGCACCTAAGGAGCGCTGGTTTAGTGGAGCACCCAGAGGTAAGCAGAAGGAGTCGCCGCTGCTTGCTGCGAACATGGTTACGCGCATGCTGTGGTTTCTTCAACCTAATGACTTTCCCTGTGGCTCTGAGGATAATGGGTCGGCCCTCTGTATACCCGAGATGACAAAGAAGATTGGTTAATATGCAGGGCGAGCTGATATGTGTTAATGATGCCGGAGAGCAAATGTGAGTCTCTTAATAGAACATAAAGGTATCAGTGATCGCGTGCTGCGCGAGCTTGGCTGGATTTAAGTGGACAAACAGCGCGATAGCCCAAGAAACAGCGAGTCCACATTGTCGCCACGCGCTAAACTAGAGTTGTTATATAGAGACCTCTTGCATCTGCGAAAAGATCCGGAAGGCTTCATTGTCTGTATTTTCCGAAGTGAAGATAAGATATAGGTTGACCGTTATGAGTCAATAATAAAGTAGGGTTAGAGTCAAATAGATCAATGTCTCATTCTACCTTCTGAGTCCTTGATATACTATTTTATTGCTATGAGCTATTGTGGGAGATACCGCGGAACATCGGGAGAAGTGTCAAAGTGCTTCTTCTCTTAATAATAACATGTAGCGACCATGTAGATTACCTTTGGGGCCCGCAAATGTATAAATACCTATCCTTAATTGCCTTATTGTGACAGTATCACTACATCGTCTTAGGAACTATTAAATACCGATAGCGTTGGAAAAATAAGCTAATTACTGAAGAATAATTGATTGCTCAGTGAAATTGTCAAATTACTTCTGCTTATTGAACATCCTCACACCAGTGTGATATGTGTTTTCGTTATTTGCCCTCAATACCCTGAAGAAAATGCCGGTCTCAAATCCCTTTGGGGTTTCCTTGCTTACAAAAACCTCGGCTGACTTGGAAAAGATAACATCATCTGTCATAGATGCCTGCGCGGTTGTAGTGATGATCTTGTCTCTCAGTATACCGTTCTCGTTCCTGACCTGGGCGTGGACACTTAACGTCGCGGGTATCACTTTACGTTCCCATTTCGTTGGGCTCACCATCGAAGGCGTCTGTGTTGCATATGTGTTGACGGTCGTGTTACCACTGGCTCGGGAGAAAGAGTGGGGAGGATATGAATAATGGAGATGACGTCGCTATTGTCTTATGAGTTGTGTTCCCTCAAATTTGACGATGAAGCTGGGTGATGTTAGATGATAATGATGGTATATAAGTAGAAATCAGGCCGGAGGGGGAAATATGGATTATGATGACCGTATTCTGCAGGGCGGCCTATGTGACTGAAAGCCACAATCCGGCGGTGGAAGCATGTAGGGCTCTCAGCTTCGAGTAAAGAAGCCGTTACGATTGGTTTGTCACTACAGCCTGATTTAAGGCTTAGGCATTAAGGCACCTTTGCAGGGTATATATAAGCAAATGTCTTTCCATCCCCGCATCTGAATTGTCAACTTCAAACAACATCCTTCTTCTTCCCACTAAATCATCCAAACACTTCAGTCCCAGATCGTTATCAGAACCATCATGGCGAGATCATCGACCGAGCCAAAACATTGCTACCACTGCGAAACTTGTGGTAGAGTTACGGACTCTGAAGATGTACCGTCTGGGCAGACGATGTGCACTCGCTGTCGCAGAGACGAGCAGTCAGTCGACGATCAAGCGGAGAAGATAAATGAAGTCGCGGTGGTTGAATCAGAAAGTGTACCCGAGAACCAAGATATCTATATGGTACTCAAGGACAACCCTTCACTGAAGAAGGGCATCAAAACAGGGCTCAAGAAGAGTGATGTCGTTGTCAACAACCGTCTGGACAGATCAGATGTCAAGGAGCTAATGGAGCGGTACGGAATAGATGATTTGAAGGCTACGGTCAGACGACTAGCAAAAGATGGAGTATTTGTACATACTTCTATCGCACTGAGTGTATTCCCTGGGATTGATACCGACGCACCTATAGCTAAGGACGTGGTGAGTGAAGTGACAGCAGAGAATACAATCCCTGGAGTGGTCAACACGGATGAGTTGACACTGGAACCCTCTCGGGAAACAGACGCAACGCTGGAAGGAACTTTTCCAGCAAAAGAGACTTCCAACCATGCAACAAGTGGTAGACGATTGCAGCAAACGTGTAACGGTCTCGATACTGGAGTATATTAACCGATGTCTCGCAGATCCAGAAGGCGATGGACAGCCACGGCCTGATAGACGTGCCCAAGGCGATCGATCTACAGCACGCTTATCACTCAGTAGTCAACACGAGCTTATGGTTGACCTACAGAAATATCTTGAGCAAGCCTGCTACACCTACGCGAGCAAACACATGCAAGATATTCTGGAGGAGCGATGCTGGGATTGTGTCGAGGCTGCACAGCTCAGCGACTGGATGGAGCAATTTCTTAGTCGATGCCATGCTTTCGATACGGAATTCAACGATGAAGAACTCGGACGATTATTCCAGCCTGGAATCGAGATTCGCAACGTTGCCGTCCGTCGTTACGACATGGAGTCGGATGAAATGATGGAGCTCCTACTCGATGCAGAGAAACTCCTACTCGTTTTACAAGACGACCAGTATCAGCGACTTATCAAAAGTCTGAGGGCTAAAGTCGAGAAGGCAGTAGAAGAACTCACCCGGGAAAATTCTCAATGGCAAGCTCGACTAGAGAAAAAGCTAGCATATATTGCAGCTGAGGAAGCTAAACTGAAAGAAGTGAAGAAAGAGGCCTTGGTTGAGAAAGAGAAAATTATAAAAGACAGCCAGGATGTAGCCAGGTTAGAAGTACAAGACGCTCTAGGTAAGGCGAGGGTCACATATAAAACAGAGCTACAGCCAGAGGACAAGCGGTGGCGGATGTTGATGATAGACCGCGCTTTTTCTTCAGGCACGGAGATCGATGTATAACGGCGAGGTGAATAATACAACTATATGACCAAGTCGTTTGGCATTAAACTGGCGATACATGTGCCACGATCCTACTTACAAATGGAGACCAACAGAAAACATAACCTAATTTGCTACATAGTTACTGTTCTTACCGAGACTTAAAATCCGAAAACATTATTGCATCGGCCAGAGAGACAGCTCTCTTTGGTGCTGCTTGACTCCGATACCAGTGCATAAACAAGTCATACGTTAAAGAACTTGGTTTCTGGAGGATAGCCTGTACTCGTTCCTCGGTTACCAAGTCTTGATGCGTGTAGAAATACTCGGTGATGACATTACGCAGCCCCCTGTCTTTCTCTATCACTGATGCATACGCTTCTTCTACGCCGTTAATGAAGCGGTCTGGCTGTTTGCTGGCTTGTATGACCCTGTTGAACTTTTCAAGTGCTAGCCCCTCAAGCTTGGGTATGGCGTACATTTCAGCCAGTGCGTAGACCGTGACGTGAAAGACAGGATAGGAATCGTCAATACCGGTTTGTTCCAATAACGACGGCGATATCGCGGCCTCAGCATCGCTACATTCGGCATCCTTTGTTGCAAAACTATGGTAGTAGCTCTCGTAGCCTTGACGATAGAAGTACTGAACAAAACAATCCACAGCTTGAGAGTCATCGTCCAGGAAGTCGAAGTGATATTCAGGTGAGGCCCCACGAGAATCACTTGAAAGACCTTCGGAAGTGTCTTGGAATCGGCATCCACCGGCTATAACTGGGGATTGCGGACAAACAATCGCGCGATGAGCAGAGTAGTGTTTATCACAGGAGACCAAGGTGAGGTCAGAATAGCCACTGTTGTTGAACGAACTAAAAGTGGCCGATCAGTATCAAGGCAAGAAATGGGCTCAAGCACGAGCTGAAACGGATTGCCAAGGAACGAACGGAGCTGGACAGGCGGGAAGCGGAGGTTCGAGAGGAGCAGGAAAAAAACAAGAGGGAGTGCCAGAAGTCGACTGAGCTGGAGGTCAAGAGATTGTTGGACAAAGCAAAGAAATCATTAGAGACAACGACATTCTTTATACAGCTAGCGTAGTAGAGCAAGTGTGAATAAACGAAAGATTACAGGAATTCGACCAGTGGTATTGAAACGCGAGATTTTTCCTTATTTCTAAGTATAAAGAAAGAAAAAAAAAAAA
>JAJJWM010000274.1:0-10989 GCA_021655865.1 Fusarium guadeloupense | reverse complement strand
TTTTCCCTCGCGATTGCGTTTTGTGGAAGAAATGGCCAATTCCCTACTTGCTGACCGCAACGTGCCACCCGTTGGCACGCATTGGGCTCATAACTTCATCAAGCGACGACCAGAGCTAAAGACACATTTATTTCGGCGATATGACTACCAGAGAGCTAAATGTGAAGATCCTACGATTATTCATGGCTGGTTTCGGCTCATAGAGAATACAATCACAAAGTATAGTATCCGATCGGATGATATCTGGAACTTTGATGAGACCGGCTTTATGATGGGCCTTATACAGTCCGGAATGGTTATTATAGGTATAGAAAGGCAAGGAAGGCCAAAATCAGTATAGCCAGAAAATCGTAAATGGATTACTGTAATCCAGGCGATCAGTGCTGAAGGTCAATCGATCCCGCCGTTCATCATTGGTGCAGGCCAATATTACCTTGCGAATTGGTACCGAGAATGCAACCTCCCAGCCGATTGGGTTATTGCATTAAGCCAAAATGGATGGACTAATAACCAGCTTGGCCTTGACTGGCTAAAGCACTTTGATAAATCTATAGCTAAGCGATCAGTTGGTTCCTATTGCCTTTTGATCCTCAATGGTCACGAAAGTCATCACTCTGTCGAATTCGAGAGATATTGTAAGGATAACAAGATTATTACTCTCTGTATGCCTGCTCATACATCTCATCTACTTCAGCCTCTGGATGTTGGGTGCTTTGCAGTGCTTAAGAAGGCATATGGGCAAGAGATAGAGCATCTGATCAGATGCTCTATAACCTACATTTCCAAGACCGAGTTCTTTGACGCCTTCCACGCCGCTTTTAAAGTTACTTTTACTGAAAGCAATATATGAGGAGGTTTC
This sequence comes from Fusarium guadeloupense, assembly GCA_021655865.1. Taxonomy (NCBI): domain Eukaryota; kingdom Fungi; phylum Ascomycota; class Sordariomycetes; order Hypocreales; family Nectriaceae; genus Fusarium; species Fusarium guadeloupense. The sequence goes on along the minus strand of JAJJWM010000274.1, from coordinate 10,130 downwards.
AGAGGGGCCGGTCTTGCTCCTTTTGACCCTAACTATGTCATCTCGAAGCTTAATGTACAGCTACAGACCCCATCGCCTCCTGGGGAGACAGCTAAACCTTCCTCTCCTTGGACTTCNNCAGACTGAATACCTTAAGAGTCGAATCAGAAGACATCATAGTAGCTCTCCAGAGTCAATTATTAAGGCTATCCAGTCTCTTATTAAGGCAGTAAAGAGAACTATGTATAAGACTACCTTAATGAGAAATGAGATCCGAAACCTTCAGGAGGGAAATGAGAAGCTAAGCCGACGCCGGAGGTCAAAAAGAACTAGACTACAGAAAGGAGACCCTATGACTGTACAAGAGGCATCGCAAGTAATTGATCAGATAGATGTTGATACGCAGGTAGCGGGTGAGTCATCAAGAAGTGGTGGTCAAGGAAGGTCGGTCGGACCGGGCGTTCGGCGATGTGGTATATGCGGCAAGACTGGGCATAATGTAAGGACCTGTCAGGTAGTTCTAGAGGCATCTAGGGAAGAGTATAGTGAGTGATTTTAATTGATTAAATGAATTATAGTAATCTTATTATCTAGATAATAAAGGGTATATAGAAAAGTGTCACGCTCGCTTGTCTGTCACGCTCGCTTATCAAGCACGTTAGTTAATATAAATTATACTATATAAATATTAGAAATAAAGCTTAAATATATTAACTATACTTAAGTAGAGAAAAAGGGCTATAAAATTATAAACTATCTATTGAAATTTATTGATAATATTTAAAGAAAAAAGAAAAAAAGGAAAAATATAAAAGAAAATTTTATTTAAGTATATAATATATATTCATTAGGTAGAAACTATAGTAATATAGATTACTTATTGTATTTTATCATTATAATATATTATTATATACTGTTAACTATTAATTACTATTAAAATACAATCTCCTTTTTAAAGTTACCCAACTGGATTTTAAATATTAAATTACTGAAGAACTAATTGGATTGTCTATATAAATTGAGGATTTATCTATCGTATGTTGTAGAAATCTTAGAGTATTAAAAAGCTTTAACTCTAGGGGGGTATATTAAACCCATAAAAGCCAAATTGATAGAGTATTTTCAAGAAATAACCTATAAACCTAGAGAAAGCAGGGTTATCTAATATAATCACTCCCAAAAGGGACTAGTATACTTTAGATCTATAAAATACCTTATATTTTCAGTAGACAGTCAATCAATAAGTACAATTCAGTTCAACAAGATATACTATCTATATAGATAATTATATACTATATCTTATCTAGAGAGATTTTAGGCAAGAATAAATCAGTCTAGGAGGAGAGGCTAGTACCTATTGGTTTATGATATTATTCTCTATAGTTTATCGTTTTAATGTAGTCTATTAGAGTATATTAACCTTATCCATTTAGGTTTTATATATAATATTGCTATCCTATAAGTATAATAGTTAGAAAGCTCCTAGAGATTTTAACTAGTAGATAGCTTTAAAAATAGTACTACTGTTCAAGAAGCCATCAATAAGGTCCTACCAATATTGCCCCTTAGCCCGATGGACTATATAATGAAAGTCTCTCTTGGCGATCTAAATATCCTGGTTGAAGCCAAGAGGGTAACTTTTTCTGATGGTACGGAAGGCAGCCATAGCGCCGGCGCACTCCTCTGTCTACTGGGGGGCTGTATATCTACCCTTCTGCATAGGCCGGCCGGCTGCATTTACTGTCGATGTTAGGAGTTTCATGAGTGCAGAAGCAAGCTCGTCTAGCTCCGCTGGTGGGGAGTCCAGCGGCTCCTAGCTCTACGAGCTCAGCGAACCGTTTAAGCTCATTTTCTGTCGCCACGCGGATCCAACCCGGTTGTTTTGGGGCTGGCTTAAGGTCAGGGAGGGTCAAGCTGAGTGTAAAGTGGTTAGAGCTAGTGACAAGATGGTCTTTGAAAGTAGCTTCAGCCAGTGGTATATTGATAAAAGCCAGATCGCTTATATTGCTATATGGGTTTATTGGAATATCTAGAGTATTGAGTAGGCTAAGATCATTTTCCAATATCCAGTCTGCGATTTCTTGACCGTAGTTACTAGCATGACCTATCTATCAACTATAATGTCTAGCATTAAAATCGCCAGCAATAAGGTAACTTCCAGGACTAGCCATCATAGCAGTATATTCAGGATATCCCTCTTGTCATTTTGGCAATAGAAGTTAATGATCATAATGCCATTGACTGTCAGCCAGAGAATGTCCTGGGTCTAAAAAGGCCGAATTTAATCAGCCAAGAGCCTTAGATCTCTCGGAATATATTTTATAACTCTAAGCCGGCTGTCATTACCATTCTATATCTTGATAGGCATAAATATATTGTATACTGAGTGGGTTTTGGTCAGGGAGTGGATATCTATGTAGGCAGTCTATGGTTCCTATAGAAGGATGATATCATATCGTTATGAGTCGGCCAGCGCCAGGGCACAGTCATGGGCCGGAGGGATCTTACCTACTTTGGCCTGGAAGGCCCTGAGTGGCTTCCTGTCGTTCTTTCGTAGCTATGAGTATCTATTCCTGGTCATTATGATGAATGATAAGAACTATTCGACGCTTTTGCGGTAAGCCCGGTCTGGGATGCTCAGGCTCCTCCTCTGCTTTGTAGCCGGCCTGGGGGGTTATGGCTACCATAATGCACGAAGGTGCTCTTGATACAGCAGGGCTAGGAGCACGGATATTCGATTGTTCATTTGATGCGATATCATCGCTTTGTCGCCCAATCGTCCCCTGCTGGGCTTCACGGGCTCCTCGGTTCAGATTAGCGGGAGCGTGAATCCCCAGATCGAAGGCTCCTAGGGCAGCGGGCGGGGTCGTCGAAGACGAAGCCATCGCCGCGGCTTGCAGCTGCGCGAAGCGCAGATTGAGGCGTTTGTTGTGCACTTGTTAAGGATTTAGGTGTAGACAGTACCACTTTCTCAACACTTGTATGCCAAGAAAGTGAGATGATAAAGGAAGGTTGCTTCGCTTATTATGTACGTTATACAAAAGTATAGGGTAGTAATATTATCAGTTTGCGGTTTATCAATATTGAGAAATATATTAAAGTCATAGCAGATATAGACGCTGTAATAGCAAGGCTGCTTTAAAACAACAAATTAAGTAAGTTGTTATTACAACAAATAGTTATGACCTTAACATGGCTTGGTTACCTAACCTAACCAGACTCTGGAAAAGCCTGAAGCTTAGGCGACACGACCCTTGGTCTGCTTGATATTGATGATGTTGATATTCTCCCACATAACAACCCCAACAATACCAAGAACCCAGACAGCGGTACCCGCAATAAATAAATCCTTATGAGCGTCTCCATAGGCATGCTGAATGGCTAGTCGGGCAGGCGATCCAACCGGATATGACAGTTGCGTGACAATGTCCATAGAAATTAGGGGTAGGTTTGGAAGCTCCTCGGCTGGGAGGTATTCGGAAAGCTTCTTAGGAAACACGTCTTGCCAAATAGCTGCGGAAACTGTTAAACCTACGGCTTGTCCAATGCTTGCAAACATAGACACCAAGGCGATGGCGACGGCAAAGTATTGTTGCTCCTTGACAGCGGCCAAGATGGCAATCTCGGCGGTAATCATAATCGCACCACTTCCGAAGGCAATGAAGATTTGGCACATGGCAGTATAGCCAATGCTCTGATCAGGTTGACGGAAGTGAATCATGAGGCCAGATCCGAGAATAGACAGAGGAATTGCTACGAAAAGAGTGGCGGCTTTGAAGTGTCCGGTATACGACATGACCATGCCGACGAAGATGGCGAACAAGAAGCCACCGACAGTGTATGTAGACACGATATAGCTGGCATGTGTGACACTCAGGTTGTTCACAACCTGTAGGATGGAGCTGAAGTACATGCCCCAACACATATAGCTGAAGAAGAGTGTGAAGGAAAGGAGACAAGCGCCGGCAACTGTGCGATCTAGAAGGAACCTCCAAGGGATGAAGGATACCTTGGCAAAGAATCTCTCCCAGATACCAAAGAAGATAAGGAGGAGGATACCAAATACGAAGAAGCAAATGATCATGGTAGAACCGAATCCCTTGGCTTGCAACGCGTATAAGTTGAAAGGCAGGAGGAAGAGGGCGACACCAGCAGAAAGGCTGAGAAGACCGACAATGTCAAACTCGCGTACATAGTACTTGAATGAGTCGAAGAATGTACCCTTGGACTCTCGCTTGGGAATGAGGCCTTGCTTCTTGGCCCTGAGATAGTAGTGCATGAAGAGACCAAACAGAGGGAGGGTGACAGCAGGGACGATGATACTCTCCATCCCAAAAGCCCATCGCCATCCAGCTCCGTTCAAGAAAGCGGTCGAGATAGGTCCTCCAAGCCAGGCTGTGATGATGTTGGGAGAGGCGCAGAGCGACTGAATGAGGCCTCGGTGCCGAAGAGAGGTTGTATCAGCGACAAAGACACTGAGACTATATCCCACACCGTTGATTCCGACTGTGTAAAAGGCTTGCGACGCAGCGTAGGCTTCGACGTTGTTGCAGGCAGCTGACATGATGAGGCCGATGGTCGCGAGGGTAACGCAGAAAAGAAAGCCCTGAGGACGACCAAAGATATCCAAGGTTTTTGCGATACTCAGGTTGGTGACACCTCCGATGACAGAACTCATGACGCTGGTAGTAGGCGTGAGGGAATGCATGGCGAAGTCAGAGGTGACATATGGAATCAGGGTACTGCTGATTCCCCCAACGAGACCTTGAACAAAGTAGACAAGCCAAATAAGGATGAAAGCAACCACAAGCGCAGCTTTGGACCAAGAGAGGGTGACCGCCTCGATGTTCTGGACGCCGTGCTGGAGGCTGGAGTCAACAGTGGCATCTCCGGTTGGACTCTGTGTACCTTTGTACAGTCTATTATGAGAGGTATCGTGTAGGTGATGGAGTCCTTTCGAGTCATAATCGACTGGGGGGTTGGAAGGTATGGCGGCATCGTGAGTTTTGACAGACATGTCGCGATATTTCGGGAGATAGTTGATGAAAGAGTGTGTCTGAATCAAAGATTTGAAGGGAAATAGGGAGTAAGAAAAGGATCGTGAGGGACAGGAAAGTCTGGAAGAATCTGCACAGAAATACAAAATAGTGGTTTTTAAAGGATGACTTGATGGGAAAGAACAGGGTCGGTGTTATCCCTCCAGAATGGGAACAACAGAACCTATCTATCAAAGGCCACACAAACCCTCTTCTTGGCCATTGTACTGTTGGTTCAACAACCGACCCCCTGGGGCTTGAGAGGCTTGACGTTAACGTTAGGCTGACACTGCATTATCGGAACCAAACTGACACTAACCAATCAACGTTTTTGCTCAAATTCTCTCAAATCACAAAAGAGGCAAGAAGTTCAACCCAGCCACTTGATACCATACACACTCACCCCTGTAGAAAAACTGTACTTCTGCGTTATCGTTCCACCAACACTGGAATGCCAGTCGTCCAGTCATTCATGCCAAGTGGTGGTATGGGGTCTGCATGTTTGATTGAAAACTAGCTCGCGCTATCCTGCTCACTTTCGAGCACATTGTTAGTGGATGACTTATTCTGGAGTGACAGAGTATTGAGCACGATGCAAGGGTACCCCTGTATTGATAAGGAGATGGATCGTTGAAACACCCCTGCACCCGACATGGGTTGTTTGACCCTTGCTTTGGTTTGCCATTCTGTTGATCAGTGTATTTAGCATCCGTGAAAGGGAAGGTAAGCTTGACCCTGTCTAACATTTCATTCAGTGCGAGTCTCAGACGTGTGGAGCACACTGACAGATTTCAAGCTGTTGGATGGAGGAGAACCTGAGTAGAGCAAATCATTCGAACGAAGCTGCACTTGAGAGCATAGTTGAATCGTATAAGCACAATGTTCAGTATGGTTTGCTTTGGGTTGTTGCTAATCACCCCAAATTTCCAAACACCCCTTTTTCTCAATCATGACTTGCGATTGGATAGGACAAGCCCGACTTACACGACTCGTATTCACAGGTAATGTAGGTCAGAAAGCACGATTGACGTACAGACTCCACGGAATAGCGGTCTTAGTAGCTTTTGTTAGACTTATCTAGCAAATGGGGCAGAAGACGCAGTACAAGATCCAGCTAGTGTAAAGCTAGGTGAAAGGAACCTAATGGCGAGATTGTGCCTTTCTGACCTTTGCAACTCACACGATGCTAAATATACCCGATAACAGTCTAGTCTAGAGTACAGTATCATGCTCTCTTATGATCCAAAAGTACTGCATACTTTGTAAACTCCTCATCACTCATGAGCATGTTCAGCTCCTCTGGTAACGTCCCAAGCACCAGTTCCACGCCACCATCCTTTCTGATCGGAGAAATAATCAAGAATCTAAACCGTCTATGACCACGCTCAATTTGTGGTCGCATGGCTTCCGCGCTACCCCCGGCAAAAAACGAATCGCCAAATGAGATATCGCTTGTCTGGAACAGCATCATGTTAGAGATCATGGCATTCATGTGCTCGAGGCCCATGTTTGCCGTCGCAGGCTTGCTGTAGTCCGGCATGGATCGTAATAGAGTGAAGGCGTCATGGACCAAGGAAGGAGTGATGCGTACGGCTGCTTCTCGAATTAGACGTGCAATTTGTGCGATGCTTGTGTCTGGCGAGCAGAGTGCCTCAATCGGCATGGTTGGTCGGTTCATTATGAGCAAGCTACCCATGTAGGATGATGGTAATAATGATGAGAAATAGGGGCGACCGTCGATTGGCATTTCCAGGATGGACATTTCGCCGGGCTGAAATGTCTGGTTCCGGATTTCCTTGGCCACTCGGTATCGAGATCTGACTGATGCACGCCAAGCAAATGCTTGCACAACATCAACAACCGATGTAGAAAGCCTCTTGGCCTCGGGACCTGCGAGAGCTTCTTGTTTGAGCTTATGTATGCTCTCCCCAGAAAGAAGAAACACGGTTGTGCTCAAAGATCGCTCACTAGGAGCAGCTGGCCATACAGGGCTTCTAGGAAACACGGGAGCTGGGGGAAGGGCATGCTGTAAAGGTCGAGCATTTTTGACAGGCTTGTCCTTCCTGTCAAAAGTTATGCCGCTCTGTTGGTCGTTATTCTCGACACCGTCGGGGGTAAATGGCAGGTAACCCCAAACACCAGGATCTACCTCATGAGCTGTTTTAGCATATCCTTCTTGCTCCCAGAGAATCTCTGGCAGACTGTGATTAAAACTCTCAGGGTCAAACCAGTCGCACGTTGCTGCTTGGTCCCCATCGAGATATCGGCAGCATTCGGCCCAGACTCTAAGAGCCACCATGACACCCACAGCATCAAGACACGTGTGGATGAAGTTGGTGGCGAGAATGCACCCGCCCTCGACAAAATTGGCTTGGGCGACCAGAATATCGGCGGGCATTGGTGGGAAAGGAGGACAGTCGAGGACAAGGTCATCACTGAACAAAGAGGGTGGGAATCCAGCATCGCGCATTTTTCGGAATGATGGAAGAACCTGAGAGAGATCCTTATAGACCAATTGCCTCGGTTTGGAAGAGGCTGGCAACGGGTGAGGAGGGATTGTTATACAATATTCGCCTTTCTTGTAACCAAACTCATGCACTGAAGCAAGCCTCATCTTCCCGTCAAGCTCAGGGATAATCTCAAATGCGCGAGCAAGTCCATCCTGCAATTTGGCGAATGCATCCAGGAAGCTAACGCCTGGGCGAAGAGCAAAGTAAAAGTTCAGTCCCATGTAGTGATTTGGATTCACAGCATCGAACGGATTCATCTTGGATCCAAGTCGTCGCTTACGCTCAGCTAAAAGCTTCTTAATGTTGTTCGACTCAATGCTGGACGATGGAGTGTCTGCCCTGTTGTTTGGCTCCGTCTCGCTGGTCGCATCAACGATGGCACTCTTCGTGGATTCTTCTTCTTCCAATATCTTTGCAAGTTGGACAGAAAACTCGTTCAGAGTTGGATGGGCGTATAAATGTCGTGGGGCCAGTTTTTCTTCAAGGCCTGTAACAGCTCGAATGATCCTGACTACTCGAAAAACGAGAAGGGAGTCTAGTCCCAAGTCAAAGACATCTTCGTCCGGTGCAAACGCCTCAACCTCGGGCAGGACCGAGCGCAAAATATGGACAACCGAGTCTCTGACGGTCTCGATCGAAGTTGTGTCGATTGAGAATGCGTCAAAATCTTCATTCTCGGCCTCCTCATCTCTCGTGCTGTAGAAACGTTCGATAAAGTCCGCATACAAGTCCAAAGTGGCGCGACGCTTAATTGTTCTCTTATCTGTCCGGATGAATGGTTTGTCTGCCTCTGAGAAAGCTATGTATTGCCTTTGCAGTCGAGTTTTTTGGAACGTAGAATTATTGGCCCTCTCGACTATTGCCCAAATGCTGTCGAACAGCTCGTTATTTCTTTCTGAGCGGTCCTTCAGCTCAATGAGTAGGCCTGCTTGAGGTTTCCCAGATCCAATCATTAGACAGCCGTTGACTGCAGGATGTGTGGTTACCAAAGCTTCCGTGTCTAGGGGAGAAATCTTGTAGCCGTTCGAGAGAACGACCACGTCATCATTTCTCCCCTTGAAAGCCCAAAGATTCGGGTTCGTAGGATGTCTGATGTACAAGTCCTTAAGGTTGACGGAGTCGAGATTAGGAAACGTATAGAAGATTCCTTGGAACAAAGCCCAGTGCTCATTTCGGTGGACCCAATGCTCGTATACACCAGTCTGCACCTCTTTGAACTCGAAACCAGAGTAGGGATGGAAGGCAAACCAATGCCAGTCTTCCCGGGGTACCCAAAGGTTACCAATGAATAGACCTTCTGTTGTTCCTGTCAAGTTGAGGACTCTGACCACTTTATTGACTTTGGAGACAATAAGCGGACTGACGGGACCTGAAGAAAAAAGTCACTTACACTATCATTTAAATGGGAGACAGAATACTTACCACCAGAGGCACAGATGAACTTGGAAGGTTCGAACTTGGCCAAAACGTCCGGATTCTCGCCCAGCTCATCGACAAGTGATGGAACCATGCTCCAGATATCAATCTTGGCATGATTGGCTAGGGACTCTATCAGTCCGAGATTGGGTAAGACACCTGTAGGTCCCAGAATGCAATGCAGATTAAACAATGAGGGCATCAGGATGTCCATGATGATACCGGCGCCCTAGCGACCTCGAGGGTTAGCTCTGTCATTGTAGCTTTACGAAGGAATAAAAAAGTCAGACGGGGACACTCACATGGCTCATTGGAAATGAAGAGTATATTCTGTCCCCTTCATTCCAGTTATCCGTCCATGGGGCCAGTCCGCCGTCGCCTTCAGTAGGTGGAAGTAACCGTACAGCATCCATAGTACCAATTAAGCCATGAGTCCAAAGAATTGGTTTTGGTACTCCAGTGGTTCCGGATGTGTGTAGTATGCAAAAGGGGTCATTCATAGCACTCTCAAACGTCTTGCTGAAGATGAATGGTTCCGTAGACTCAGCATCCAAAAGCTCATCTACACCAGGTAGCTCGAGAACTTTCATATATTTCTCCTGTAGAATTCCTTCAACAAGGGGAAGCATTGACTGCTCGTGTGGTTTGACCCATATGCTGCAATCTGATGCATTGAGAACGGCCAAAGCACCAGTAACATTGTTCTTCGGGGATAGAAATAGGGCCTACGGAAAGTTGTTCAGGATCTCAGTTACAGATGGGTACGTGATGGAGAATTTCTATACTTACAGCACAACCAGCCTTGACGGCACCGTAAGTTAAAAGGATATATCGAACATCGTCTGGATACAAATCAGTTCCACAAGTTGTTGTCTTCTCTAAGTGTTATGCACTTACGAGGCCCAATGTAACCCAAGGCTTGAACCCTTGTCGCTTGCCGCTTTTCTCCATTTTGCTCTGTCTGTTCCCCATAGGAGATTCCATTCTCTGTATGAACATGTTGATGGAGCCACCATGCTGTCTTGTCAACGGCTTTTGCAAAAGCACGCGCAGTAATGTGCCGAAATGCTGGGGAGCCATTAGAAAATGTTGCAATGGAATAGATAGTACGATTCGGATCCGCCAAAGCAAGACGATCTAGACTACTTCACCGCCACCCCGCACACCCCCCGTCCCCGCACACTTCAAC
>JAJJWM010000272.1:10707-34086 GCA_021655865.1 Fusarium guadeloupense | reverse complement strand
ATAATGACCCCTACCCGCCCCATGTCATCTTGTTTATGCTTCTCTTATCCTCTCATCCCAGTTGACATGCCCAATCCTCAATCTTAGTGCCCTTCTTCCATCTCTTCTATGCAGTACGTACCGTCCAATCCCAAGCCATCATGAACCTGGTCGCGCATCCCCGTCTCCCCCTGAAAGCGCGTCCCCTCTCACACTCTGTGGCCTCTGCTTCTTGTCGTCTCATCTAGACTCACTTTTTTTCTCCTCTCTCTTTCTCTCTATGATTTTATCTTTCCTTTCTTCCTATCCCCCCCTGGCTTCTTGCCCCTCCATTTTTTTTCTTTCTCTCTCACTCGTCGTGTTTCGTTTTCGATACCCAATAGCGAATCTGAACCATCTTGTGTGTTGACCTCGTCCAATATCTGCAGAGGGGGAAAAAAGGGTCCCCTAATTAATTTTATCTGTACGCCCACCTTCTTGGCCCATTTGCCGCAGGTGCGCAGCCAAAACTGCCCGACGCCCACCTTCCCCGACTTACACGTCGTTTACACAGCATCCTTCAACATCAACAATATCGTCATTATTCTCATGTCTTTGAACAAAGACTGCAAACAAAGCTTCTTTCTCTAATTCAACTATTGACGGGCAGCAAAGCACTTGCTTTTTCTACAATCAACTGGGAAAATATCAGTATCTAGCTCTCCTCCAACGTGGGTTATAACCAACATCACCCCTGAATTCCAGATACGACTCGACTCGATTCGATTCGCCGTGGCCTTTTCTGCTCGCATAGCATGAAATTTCGTCGCAACTTCGCTTAATTCCTCGCCGAAAATATCATCGTCTAGCCGTCGCCCATAATGGCCGGCCTATTCTCCCGCCTCAAAGGCAAGGACTCAAAGTCCAAGAAGAAAGGCACAAACGATCTCGCCCAGTCGCTACCGTCTAAACCACAATGGACGGATGCTTGGGCGCGCACATCTGTCGAGCCCGAAGAGGTTCACGAGCTGATTCGATGTTGTACGGAGGAGCTTAAGGCGCGAGGTATGTCTTGTCACATGAAATATACCATCTGCATCTTTATGTACACAACATACTGATCATCATGTCCTACTCCAGGTCTCGACCACCCTTTTCTTCTGTTGCCCTACCGCCCAACCTCCGATCCCAGCGCTGTGCGCTCCTTTATTCGCCATTTCTTTGAGTCCCACGCCAACCTACGGGGTGAACAATTGACCCAGGAGCTACGCATGACGGAGCCTATGGTCAGTGACTCGCGAGCAGAGGGTTTTTGCAGCACATTGACTTTTCAATAGGTGGTTTCTGGCGTTGCCAAATGGTGTTGGAGTCGGATTCAGGGGGGTATTGTTGGTTGGGACGCTTACGAGTTATTCAAGGTGGGAGAGATTGGTACGTTCTTTCGCATGACATGATGAGTACCGAAAAAGCATGCTAACTTTTAGTATAGATTCGAACATGGCTCGAGATTCTTTCAAGACTTTCATTCCCATCAGTGTCGAGAATGGCGCCCGTCAGCGCATCATCTTCGACTTCTTCGACCTCCTAGCCGCGATTGCAGCGCACGGAAAATCTAATGGTATGGGTGGACGAAAGCTTTCACGGATGGCCGCATGGTGGGCATTCGAGCAAAAAGATACAAATAAGGGCTTTGAAGGAGGATACGATGCTTGGCTTCGGTAAGCTCCCTCCAGAGAGCTATTATACTTTTGATTGCTTACCCAGAAACCAGTGCCGCCGATGCAACGAGCCACATGTTCTTTGCTTTCTTGAGATCTCTCTCGCCCGAACAAAACATCACCGGTATTACGATGCTACCCAGATCCCTCCAGAAGCTCCTCCAGGAAACCGAATACCCTCCCCAGAGACCTTCTCTTATGATGTCAACCACCAACAAGGTTGTCATGATCGTCGATACCGTTTCGCCAACTCCATTTGCGCTCCTACGAAGAGCCAACCACTTTCAGTATCGTGATGAGGATCGCGCATTGCAAGAGTTTTCCGAGTACGATGACCCCGTCAAGGCATTGACAGATGAGTGCTGTCGAGTTCTGAAGGCCATTTCTGGCGCCAATCAGTCACAAGCATCGAGCTCCAAGCATTCAACAAGCTTGCGCGACGCTTCGTGGTCACGATTCGAGGATATTGGATTTTCATCTGCGCTGGACGAGGATGAGGACGAAGACGAGAGCGCCCTTACTCATATGCAGCAACAGCCGCCTGGTCTACGACGAACACCAGCTTCTGGAAATGGACTCGACAGGCCCACGACTCCCTCTTGGGCCGACTTCCTTTCCTCGGGATTTGTTGATGAGAACCAGGCCACACGATCAAACTTGCTTCTTCCACCCGACAAAGTCCTGCCTCCACTCGAAACCCAGAGACAACAAAGTTCTCAATCCCATCGACCAAGACTTGAACACGACCGTTCTCTCGAACCTGGCGAGCTTGCCAGCATTACGACGTTTTTGCTTGACGATTCATTCTGGTGGGTTTGGATGTCCAGTCTCGCCCCTGAGGAGACGGCCGAACGCAAATCAGCCTTTGGACGATGCGCCGTTATCGAAACCAGGATTGTGAGTGGCCGCTGGCTGGTGATGGAGGAGATGGTGGCCGGTGCAGCACCTGAACCTCAGGAGGGTGCTTATATCGCGGAGAAAAAGGGTTTCTTCAGCTGGACGAAGCGTGGAAAGGGTCTTGGTCGACGAAAGTCGGCTGGAAAACAATCAGTTGAAAACGTGGGCCAGACCAGTGGCAGCAAGGCTAGCATTGGCCCTGACACTCATGCCAGGATTCAAGCCAAGGCCGCTCAGCTTCGAGCAGCCGAACAAAATGGCAAGAAGATGGCACAGCAACAGCAGAATCAGCGCCGTGGTCGAACAGATGCTGATTATATGGCTGAAAAGACCAACAGCGTTCTAACCCTCCAGCCCGCCATTATTGGTGAGGCTTCTTCAGCATTGAAGTGGGTTTCAAGTTACGACAAGGGGACGATCAAGGACATCTACATGGCCAACAACAATGCGGGTCGTGGCACGGCTGTATCACCGATTCCGTCTGAGAGTATGAATGGCGGCGCCGATTCTACTCATGACCTACGGGCCGAGAAGCCTCCCCAGGTGCCCGTTAAGGATGTGGCATCTCCCATTGCTTCCCCCACTTTCTCGCAGCACTTCAATGAGACATCTAGAAAGCCACTTCCCCAGCCAGAGCAGCCCATCGAGGCTCAATCACCACAGCCTGTGCCTGAACCTGTACAGGCACCAGTTCCAGCTGCAGAGCCCGCTCACGAGCCCGTTCAACAACAAATTCCGGAGCCTGTACGCGAGCCTGCGCCTGAACCGGAACAGCCTATGAGCCCTGTGCCACCTCCTAAGGACGATGTGCCTCAGGACTTTTCTCGCGAGGACATGGTCTCACCCACTCCATCAAGCCCCGAAAATAAAAAGAAGAAACTCCAGAAGGGTGAAAAGGAGAACCGTGGCTTCCGTGCGCTGTTCCGTAAGAATCGGAGCTCTAAACTCCCTGATAATGCCGTTGCCAACGTGCAGGACTTCCTTCGTCAAGGCCAAGGAACACCAGAGCCGTCAGCTCAGCAGATTCCAACTCCAGCAGAGACACCTGAGCCTGCTTCTACTCTTCAGCGTGCGCCTGTGCAGACTCAGGCAGATGATTCCGATATCCCTACTCCTACACCCGCTGCGGAGTTTGTGACACCTATGGAAGAGCCTATGTCGCGTGTTGACACCCCCCAAAGGGATCACGATATCCCTGAGCCCACTATCGATCAGTCACAGATCCCCTTGGGTGCCAAGGATTCGACTCCTGTTCAGAATCAACCACCTCAATTCAACCAGGGCCCTCTTCAAGAGCAGCCAGCCTTCGTGCCTGATACCGACGATGAGGATGACGCAACGCCTCCTCCTATTGCTCGGGAGCCTCGTCACTCTCCTCAAATTGGAGGACCTTCGCAGCCTGAGGAGAAGCTGAGTCATAGTGCTGGTCCTGGAGTCCAAGATCGATGGGCTCAGATCCGAAAGAACGCTGCTGAAAGGGCCGCCAGCCGCCCAGATGAGCAGCTTCGGCCATCATACAGCCACAGCACCAGGACTGGAGACGGTGATGATGATACAAGTGGAGAAGAGAGTAAGTTAATATTCGGTTCCTGAGTCGAGAGGATATGACTAACACGCACTCTAGCCATTGAATCCCGTGTTGCCCGAATCAAGGCTCGCGTGGCCGAGTTGACTGGCAACATGGAGGGATCGACTGGACCTCAGGCTCCTCCCACACGCCGTTAAAACTATTCTCACCATTCCAGTCCTAAGGTGAAGATTTAATATGCTCTTCATTTCTTGGCACGAAGGACTCTTTTACCACTATATGACTCGCGACGACGTGACACATCTACGAGACACATTTCGCAAGCCCGCACATACCTAATACCAGCTAAAGCTGATTTATTTTTATTTCCTCAGGCCAACATTATTACCTTGTCCTTGTTTTGTTTTGTTTCCTCCTTTGACATATGATACCACTAGAAGATGCAACAAGAGAAGAGGTCGTGTGGACATCTTGACAGCTATATGAGAAGGACGAGGGTAATCAAGAAAGATAGGTCGGCCTTTTACGAGGCCTGCAATCCTGTATTTACTCATATGTTTATTCAGCCCAAGTAATCTCTTAGCAATTCCCCTTTTCGATGCTTCTTATATATATCTTGCTTTGGGGAACTTTCCTATTGCTGCAAGTCTGCAGCGATGCGGTGGGTTTTAAATAGCTGATCCTGCGTGATGGTCAGAGAGTAGTACTAGTAGTCTATTGTAGAACTTCTAATAATTCTTGAATTACCCAAGTATTCATATAACTTGAAGATTTTTAAGCTAGATAACGATACACTTAGTGAGGAAGAAGCCGGATTCATCGAATGTTTGATAATTACAAGGATATTTACTACCTGCTGTTCTTTTTTCTTGTATATATTACCCAAGTTATTGGAAATCTTACACATCGTCAAGACTCACGTCACAGCTCGCAGCATCGGAGAGAATATCAGGGCAAATAAGCCAAATCAATTCCAAAATTGACAACGCTGGTGCAGCGGCCACTCGTGTTTGTCTTTAGTGCAGTCTTAATTCCAATCTGGATCTTCGTCCTATATGTCATTGCACTTCCCCTTCCTCATCGACCCCATCGCTATTGTACATCAATGTCAGCTATTACAATGCCCCGAATCTTATTCTTTTTCTCTTCATCAAACAGCCCCTAGGCCGTTTTCAAAGTAACTAAATCATATCCGCCAATTTGGTTTTTGTGTTTTTGTTGTATAATCCCTACTAATTTCTTTTGCGGGTCTATCATGCTCAAAAAGAAAAGCCCCTGCCAAAAAACCATGAAAACTGAAATGACAACCTGTGCCACGTATGCATTATTCAATCAGAAGTATTAATCGTTTGAAGGCGAGTTGGGAGAGCTGGTCGGTTGTTAGCTTGTTTCATCTATCAAGTTTGAAGTCTTCAAACTTACTATTGGTTTCCAGACGTTCCTGGACCTGGCGTACGAGGAGAGAAAGCAGGCGAAGTGGGCGAGTAGCTTGGGCTAGTTGGAGAAGCCTGTGCGCCAGGACTCCTCTGGAAGCTTGGGCTCGTTGGTGAGTACGCCTCAGGAGACGTAGGAGACCACGACGGGGACGCTGGGGAGTAAGATGGCGAGGTAGGTCCGCCCGCATGAAGGTTGGGGGATGCCGGGCTGTAGTTGGGGCTCGCCGGAGAGTAGCTGGGAGAAGTGGGAGAGTTGAACTGTGCCGGCGATGTAGGCGAGTAATGTCGAGGGGACGATGGAGAAGTGGGAGAGTAGCTCGGCGACGTCGGGCTGTAGTTGGGGCTTGCTGGGCTTGTCGGTCGCAACATAGGCGACGTAGGCGAGAATGAAGGTGACGACGGGCTGAACGATGGCGACGTCGGACCATATCGGCCCATACCACCTCCATCGATGAGAGGTGAAGTAGGAGAGTAGCCAACGTTGGGTGAAGATGGTGAATAGCTGAATGGTGATGTCGGCGATGTGGTGCTAAAAGGGCTGGCCGCAGGTCCACGGCTGTATGGGCTCATAGGAGCACCACCAAAGCCAACGCTGCCGCCGCCGTATTCAGTGCCAAAGCCAGCAGGTGTATCTGACCCAGCTCCCTGGATAGGAGAGAAGTTTCCTGCAGCGGGAGAGCTGAGGCTGAGGTAGCCTGAATCAGCCATAGGCGACCCGGTGTCGTAGGGAGTCGCAGCTCCCTCAACCTCTCCGCCCTTAGTGGGCATACCCGCCATCAAGCCCATGCGAGAGTTGTCAGAGATGACAGTCTCAAGCATCTTAGGATCCAACAGAACATCAAAGTTGCCGGTACCCATGGGCGCCATCTGACCGAGCATGACGTTTTCTGAGATACCACGGCAATCATCCAGTTCACCTGTCGCAGCAGCTTCAAGTAAAATCTCCACAGTCTCCTCGAAAGAACAACGCATCAGAGCACCGGTGTCAGCACGGTTGATACCATGTCGAGTAACGGCCGAGATAGAGCCTCTGTATGTCATCACATCGACAAGAAGAGCAATGTGACGATGATTGACATAAGAACCGTCAAAGGCCAACACGTTGGTCAACTCCTTCACCAGAGCGGAACGAGCAGCTTCAATACCGAACACCTCGACAATCTGGTAGAGATCGTTGGTGTATGTTCGAGTAGCATCAACACCGTCCACAGCCAAAACTTCCCGCAGAGCGGAACCACTGGTATCCAAATACCACTGCGTGCAACGAGGGTCATCCTTGATAGCAAGCAATGCTCCGTCAGGGCTCTCAGTGAGTCTGGTTCCCTTGGTCAGGAAAGCACGCTCAACGCCAGGGACACCACGGAGAGTAAGGGTATCCAGAAGATGGGCCTCCAAACGCTTCAGCATAACATCATCCTCCATTCGGCCATCACCCTCCTCATCCTTATCACCAGTCTGGATGGTGCGGATACGGATGACTTGCTCGTCGGCGTTGTTGTCACTGAAGATAACCGCCAGATCAGTGGGGTACTCTTCCTTGATGCGCTGAGCAACATCGTCAATCTTGATTTCCTTGTCGAGCAGCTTTTGTCGGTCCAGAGTGATACGCAGAAGCCATCGTGATTGATTGGCAGTAGGGTCCACACTTTCGTCGGGAATCATGTAGTAGGACTCAACCATGTCCACATCTTCAGGAATGTTTGTTTCCGTAATCTGAGGATCATAGTAGATCTCGGTGACTGAAGTGACAGAGCGAAGGTTGGTATATTCGACCATACTTCGCAGCTTCTTGGCCTGCTCTTGTCTAGCAAGCGGTGCATTCAGATAGACAGCCATGCTAGGAGTCTTGATGTTCTTGGCCAAGTTAAGAATTTCCTTCAGACGTGGCACACCCAGAGTGACGTTCTTGGAAGACACACCAGCAAAGTGGAAGGTGTTGAGCGTCATCTGAGTGGCGGGCTCACCGATAGACTGCGCAGCCAAAACACCAACCATTTCACCAGGATTGACAAAGGCACGGTCCCATCTGTTCTGGAGCTCACCCAGGATGTGATCGAAAGCCAACTTGTTCAGTCGGTGCTCCTTGACCACTTCCTTGAAAGCCAGCCGAGAGCGCAGCAAGGCCTTGAAGAGAATAGTGGCGTTGTGGTCAGCCTCGAGCGAGATGGGGTCACCGCCTCGAACAATCTTCATCTTGCTTAACATATCCTGCACGGCAGGGATAACATCTGAGGGTCGCAAGTTACTTCGGTCGTTAGCCTTGACGTTGAATACACGCTTGGCCGATTCAATAATTCGAGTAATGTTGAGAGGCAACTGCATCATTTCCTCGTTCATCTTCGACTTGTTGATGATTCGGATCATGCGACGATCTGTCACCAGCGACTCCCATTCAGAATCGAGAAGAGCCATAGAAGGCTTGTCACCAGTCAACTCGTTACCGAATTCATAGTCATGCTTGAACCACTCGGGAGGGTTGGCAAGATCCAGGCGGTACTTCTTCTCGAATGCGCTGTCTGACATGTTGAGAATTCCCAGCTTCTGTTTCTCGATGATCATAGCATCAAGACCGTCCTCGCCGTAAAGGAATTGAACAATGTCTCCCAGAGAGTTTCGAACGGTTCCATCATAGCGTGCAGACAAATCTTCCAGAGCCTTGACCAGTCGTCGCTGGATGTAACCAGTTTCAGCAGTTTTGACCGCAGTATCGATAAGACCTTCTCGACCAGCCATGGCGTGGAAGAAGAATTCACTGGGGGTGAGACCACGAAGATAAGAGTTCTCGACGAAACCACGAGCTTCGGGTGAGTAATCGTCCTTGGTGAAATGTGGCAGGGTACGATACTTGAATCCGAAAGGAATACGCTTGCCTTCAACAATTTGTTGGCCCACAAGCGCAGTCATCTGCGAAATGTTGATGGATGAACCCTTGGAACCTGAAGAGGCCATGGTGACAGCGTTGTTTGAATCCTTCAAACTCTTCTGTGTTGTAGTACCAGCCTTATCACGGGCTTGGTTCAGAGCCATGGAAACCTTGTTCTCGAATGTCGCTCGGACGTTCATACCTGGCAGGGCCTCAAGCTCGTTGGCAGTAGCCATGGCTGTCAAGCGAGCGACCTCGGCCTTCTCCTCGTCAATGTGCACCTGGACCTTGGCAATGGTCGCCGCATCAGGAATTGTGTCACCAATACCAATACTGTGACCGTTTTGCAATAGCCAGTAAGTGACAACTTGCTGAACACCGTTCAAGAAGGCCATCGCACCCTCAGGACCCAGTTCATTGTAGCTGATGTGCACAATACCACCAGCGGCAGCACCAATGTTCTTCTTGGTAAGAAGACCATACATGAGTTGGCCGGCCTGAATCAAAAGACCCTCGTCCTTAAGAGGGGCATCTTCCTTGCTGTCCGTACCATTGAAAAGACTGACTTCCTTAGGAATAACCATGCTGATAAGCTGCTTACCAGTCCAACGAGGACGAGGCTTATATATAGCGGGCTGAGGAATAACACCATCCCAGTTGGGCACCCATAGCATGCAGTTCATGATCTGCTCCTTTGTGAGGAACACATCACGACGGCAAAGCTTGTACGCTCCAGCAAGAGAGTCCTGGACGATACCCATCAGAGGACCGTTCTTTTGAGGCGAGACGATGTTAAGGGGAACCAGACACAACTCCTTGACCTCAGCACGAGTCTCTTCGCTCTGAGGGACGTGAAGATTCATCTCGTCACCATCAAAATCGGCATTGTAGGGAGAAGTGACCGATAGGTTCAGACGGAAAGTAGAGTAGGGCATGACGCGGACACGGTGACCCATCATAGATTCTTTGTGCAAAGAAGGTTGACGGTTGAAAATGATGTAGTCGCCAGTCATCAAATGACGTTCAACTTTCCATCCGTACTCCAGTGAGATCGCACCTGCACGACGGTGGTGTCGCAAATCGATTCGCTGACCATCGGCTCGAATGACATACTTGGCGCCAGGGTGTTCATTGGGACCGTTCTCGACAAGTTGATGCAACTTGCCAATGTTGTAAGGAGTGACAGTTTCGGGATATGTCAGGGTCCTTGCAATACTACGGGGCACACCGACCTCGTGAAGCGACAGGTTGGCATCACCTGTGATGACAGTACGCGCAGAAAAGTCGACACGCTTACCCATCAAGTTACCACGAAGACGACCTTCCTTGCCCTTTAGACGTGCTCGAATAGCCTTAACGGGACGGCCGCTCTTTTGCAAGGCACGAGGTTGACCAGCAATATCGTTATCCATATAAGTGGCCACATGGTACTGAAGTAGCTCCTCGAAGTCTCTGGCGATATGCTGAGGTGATCCTTCACTGATGGCCTGCTTGACGTTTCCGTTGGCGCGGATGATATCACCTAGCTTGTAGGTCAAATCATCTTCGTTACGCATACCAGTTCCAGTTCCGTCCATTGAAATACTGGGGCGGACTGGTGGCGGTGGCACGGGAAGAACGGTGAGGACCATCCACTCAGGACGAGCGTAGTCCGAGTTGAGACCCATGTTGACAAGGTCCTCCTCAGAAATTCTCCTTAGAATGCCGTGAGCCATCTCGGGAGTGATAGGCTGCGTCTCCTTCTTCTTCGACTTTTGACCATCGTCCTCCACTTGAACCTCGAAGGCGGCCTTGAGCTGCAAAGCGGCTTGTCGGACATTAGGCTGCATGTTACCGCAGCCACCGTGGCCTTGTACTGGACCTGTCTTCAGACCGGGGGCGAATTCCTCATCCTTTTGCTTGGGCTCGTCGTTTTCACATCTCCGCTTCTTCTTGCAAACTTCCCAGACACGGTTGAAGCGAACCTTGGGATCTCGAGTGTTAATGGCTGCAACGAACTCGGTGTCTCTCTGAAAGTACGAGGTTAGCATAAAAAGGTCAATGAGCTTCATGCAGTGAGACCAACAGTATCAGCTAGCACTTTACTGCAGTTGTGGCAGACAATCTCGAGAATCTTCTTGACTTTCTTGATAAATCCGGGGTGGTATACAGGCTTGGCCAGCTCGATGTGACCAAAGTGGCCAGGACACTCGCCCATAGCCTGCGTGCAGGTCTTGCAGCGGAATTGTCGATCAATCGAGCCGAGAAGCGGGTCATTGAGACCACCATCACGGGGCTTGGTCTTGTTCTCTTCCATCGTCTCGGGGTAAAGAATGTGGCAGACACTCATGTTCTTAATCTCCTCGGGAGACATCAAACCGAACTGAATCTCTTCCACCGTCTTGAGCGGAGCGCTCGAGTGGGTGAAGTAAAGGTTGGCCATGGTGGCGATATGTGATTGTTCTGACGTGGAGTGGAAAGGAGCGAGAGGTGATAGTAGAGGTCAAGACGCGCGCCAGAACGCAAAGAAACGCGAAAAGTTGAAGAAAACTGCAAAAAGCTGCGATTAAGTGACTTTTGTATCGCGCGAGGCCGTGAAGTCGATGATAGATGCTTTCAAATGCGATTGCTGGATGGCGATGAGCAAACACGCCTGTCCTGGCCACCGGCCCAGGTGAACCTCAGGCTGGTCTCCCCCGTCGCCGCCACCTCGTAAGTCGCAGAAACTCGAAAAATCGCGGTCGGCGATGTCGTCGATCGGTCGATATCGGTCGGAGGACTGTTCTAGCTCGATGCGCGCGATGCCCGACGCGCGCTGTGATGACTTTGTGTTGTAGGCAAAGTTTTGTCGTGGTTGAAGCAAGAAGGTCGGGGGAAGCCTGAAAGATTCTGGACTTGAGAGCGGCTGGGCAAGCGGACCGACGCTAATCCGCTTTTGGTAATCAGTTTCCTCCCTAGAGCTCCGGTAGGTGCCTGAGGCTTGTAGCTTTCGCAGTACAGGTACTTGCTACGCACGCTCTCACGTGCTTACTAAAGCACTTCAAGAGTGCATATTGCATGCCAGTCGCGGTGGTTGCATCAACCGCTCAAGTACCTATACTTTTATATTACCAATATCAATTGCAATCACGCCCTCTGACGTTAGAGACCGGGCAATGACTCAGGTTCCGACAAAACGTCTTCCAATCATTCATGCTCATCATCTCATTTTTGGAACCACAGACAAAGGAATTTGAGACGCACTAAACGCAGTGATTATTACGACATCTTCTCATTTATCGTCTTCTATTGTGCCGGGATAATTGTACGTCAATTGTTCTGTTTTGAAGCTAATTATTGCTTTCTCATGCAGCTCTAGCTCCACGACGCAAGCGACAAAGGCCACTTTGTTCTGTTCTTTGTTGTCGTGTCCACCCGCATGCGTTCTTCTGTTGGCCAATGCCTTCTAACGCTTTCGGCCTCTCTTACTCGCTGTGCTCTTCTTGACGGGCACCTTTTCATCCAAATCGCTCTGACCCTCCCCAGGACTCCTACGTCTCATGGTACCAGTCGACACTGCGATGAACTCATCTTCACTGTCGCTCTCGCCAAGGTTAAATAAAATTGGCATTCGAAAGCTTTCCCCTTCATCCAAAGTCTTCGACGGGTCGAGCGTCAAGACGTCAACCTCTTCGTCCTCCGCATCCAGTCGCCGTCGGTGAATTTCTTCTTGCGCATAGATGTCAAACTCGTCTTCCCGCTCGATATACTCAACATTCTCCTCGACCTCGGCAAAATCTGGTGCCAGCGCCGACCACTTCTGTGGGCTGACGACAGACCAGATGTATATACGGCCGGTTTCCATGCCGCATGCAGCCAATAGCGCACGAGCTGGGTGCCACTCTATAGCTCCTTGTTCTTCTTTTGGATCTTTGAGCATGCACACTAGACTGCCATGATTCCGCTCCCACACGTACAGTTCGTGGTTGTTATATGTCGAGGCTGCAACGTATTCGCCGGTGGCACTGAATGTGACGTGATTCCATGATAGCCTGTTGACAACATCTTGAAACTTGTGTTCCAATGGTACTTGTAGTGTATCGAGATCAAGGTTCTCAACCATCAAGTTGGGAATTCGAAACGTCCGAATGATTCGGTCTTGCGAATTGACTAGTAACTCGCGGCCTGATGCTGTCAATCGCATGGTGGTAATGGCTCCGGCGCACACCTTGTCGGAGTATATAATTTCGTAGGTCTTGGCATCGATAATGTTTAATTTTCCTTTGTTCGTCCCGGTGAGAATGTGGTCTCCGGTCGTACTCCAGATCGCACAAGTTGTCATTTGCTTCGCATCTTCTTTAGCTTGTTTCTCGCGGAATGCCGCGTCGCCGTCGGTGCTCGATCGTTTCGGTACGGAGGGTAGGAAGTGCTTCACATCGACGGGCTCGGTAACGTCGACCAAAACGGGCTGCTCTTCAAAGAGAGCTGCGACGAACTGAAGGCTGGCGCATGTGAGTTATGTTCTGCAAGTCGGTTTCGGAGCTCTTACTGATTCCATGGATGAAGCTCGGCCATATACGCAGGCGCGCGAAAGCGAACCTCACGCAGTCGCTTACCATCTCGGAGGTCCCAAAGAATGGCTTTCCATCCTTGACATGTTGTCAGGAGGTATTGGCCACATCTTGACCAGCTCAGATATGAAATGTTTTTGTTGTGACCTCTCAGCTTTCTCGCTACCCCCATAGTCTCGAGATCCCACACCACGACTGTTCCATCGCCTCGGCCGGATGCTAGGTAATCGCCCTGGCGGTTGAAGCGTAGTGTAGTCGCATGGCCCGAACGGATCGTATTCGTGATATTTTCGGGGTAGTCTTGAAGGAGATAGTCATCTGATAGTAGTAGGTTCATGATGGCGAGACGCTTTAGAGTAGATTCAGAATATAGCGGTCAGATTGAGCTCGTCGCTTTCCATGGAGGGTTGTGTTTGTTAGAATTTGGCTTCAGCCGCGCTGTTGCAGGTGGGCGTTGATCTGCAAGGCTACGGCTTAGATCCACACGTACTCCAACGCCAGGTGTGCGAGCAATAATGTGGCTGGTGCTATCTCTCCACCATGCGCCCAAGCTGCACTAACAATTCTCACAAAGCCCCTCTGATTCACAAACATTAAACACCTTCAAAGCGCGAGTTTCTGCGCCGACGTTCATTACTTTCCCTCTAGACTGTTCGTTGACACTCGCAAAGATGGCAAACTCCAAGTGAGTTTCCCAAGACATATATCGGTTAAAAATATCCATGTATCTAATCAACTTCAAGATTCGAGTACGTTCGTAACTTTGAGACGACAGACGCTCTACTTCCCAATACATGGATCGTGGTTCGAATCGACGGGAGAGGCTTCACAAAGTATCCTCAATTTCTAATCTTCGCCATATGAGCTCTATTAATTGTGTAAAGAATGTGCGCCAAGTATGGCTTCGAAAAGCCAAACGACCGTCGAGCCTTAGATCTCATGAATACTGCCGCCAAGGCTGTTGTGACTGAGCTGCCAGAGATTACCATCGCTTACGGTGTTAGCGACGAATACAGGTGCATCAACTTGTGCATTTGATAGTTGTCCCTTGCTAATACCTTGACAGTTTTGTATTTCACAAAGCATCCACCTTGTTTGAGCGGAGAGCCAGGTATAAACCATTCTTCCCAGACTCCACCCTATTCCTCCACTTACAAAGCCATAGCAAGCTTGTCAGCACCGTTGTTTCTACTTTTACGGCTAATTATGTATATTCTTGGTCATCTCACTTCCCAGACAACCCCTTGTCTCCTCCGTTACCGTCCTTTGACGGCAGAGCAGTGTGCTACCCTAGTGTCCAGAATCTCCGCGATTACATGAGTTGGCGACAAGTAGACTGTAAGTTCCCTAGTTAACTGACATGATGTCGTGAGTACTGATATGATAGGTCACATCAACAATCTTTATAACACGAGTTTCTGGTCCTTGATCCAGCTTGGAGGTCTCGACAATAAGGAGGCTGAGAGGACTCTTGCTGTTAGTGATTTTTCACGCCAAGCTTGGAGCAAGTAAGCTGACCACTTTTTAGGGAACATTGGCGGCAGATAAGAACGAGATTCTTTTCTCTCGCTTTTCTATCAACTACAACAACGAGCCCGAAATCTTCAAGAAGGGTAGTGTTATCTTCCGCGATGTATGTACTGCCGTCTCTGCCAGAGAAACTGCGCTAACTGTCAATAGTACGAGTTGGTTGAGCCAAGCTCTCACAACATCACACAGACCATCGACTCTCAGGCAGAGCCGATTCAGCAATCAAAGTCACAAACAGAAAAGGACAAGAAGAGTCGAGCCAAAGCACGTGTGGTCGTGGAGCACCTGGACATTATCAAGGACGACTTTTGGGACCGAAGACCATGGCTTCTTTCCAACAAGCCAGGAAAGATTCCAAAACAGACGTAGAATATACATCTATGGGGTATCATCCAAAATTTCCATTCCGTTTAACCTCAACTCCGTAAAGATACTTGCTTTCGCTGTATATGCCGTCAAACTCCGATGTTCCGTAACCTTTTATTTTCCAGCCTCTTTTGCTCTTTGCCTCCTCTTTTCTTCTTTCTTTGCGCGTCGCCGTCGTTTCTCCTCGTCTGCGTCGCTCGATTCGGCTGAAGACTTTGAGGATTTTGAGGATTTTTTCGATTTGGACTTGAGTTCCCGGCGCGCAGCCTTCTTTGCGGCGCGTTCCTCCTTGCGCTTCCTCTTTGCTTCCTTTCGAGCTCTCTTCTCCTCTTTGGATTCTTTCCGGGGCTTGTCTTTGTCGGACTTGTCGGCTTCTTGCTGGTCGCTAGACTCGTTCTCGGAGGTCTCTGTGCTCGAGTCTTTAATTGTGAGTTTGTCTATTGTTCCCTCGAGGAATCCGCCTCGCACAAAGGTCGAGTATACAGAGTATTTGCCGAGGTTCTTATCGAGGACGTTGAGCTTGCCGGTGGAGATTGTCTGGACAACTTTGCCATCCTTGGACGTGTCGAGTCCCTTAAGTTGCTCATCGAATGCGTTCATCCACCATTGATCGCTTGTGAAGTGCTGTTTTTGACCGAGTCCTTGAGTATTGTCTTTGCGATTCAAGAGGAGAGGCTTCGCGAGTCCGATCGAGTCGTCGGTTTTATGGAGTGAGTGGCCGGTGCCTCGCCATCCTTGGGCAGAAAGAAGCGCGTGTGCATCCATCTCGGTGATATAAATTGGGTCGTCTTTGCGACCAATTCGACGTTGCTCTCGCCTCGGATTTGTAAAGAATGAAGTGGGAAAATGCTGGTTGATTGAAGAACACGGACGTTTTCGAGGGTCTCGACTAGGAATTTTTTTAGCGGGGCTGGTTCTTATCGCGCTCGATAGGTAGCCACGCGGTGTGGGAAAAATATGGCATACTTACTATAAGATACAGTGATCTTATAGCAGAATTTACCTATCTTTATAAATTTACTATTAAGTAACTAAGAATACAGTGTATGTAAGTCTTAAATTACATGTAGTTTCATAAAATCATTTGCCTGGTTATATAGATATAACCTAATAGACTCTTATCTAGCTCATCTGGTGTGCCATCTTTTTCCCGGACCGCGTGATACCTTAGTCTTATCAACCCCGGTCTATACTGGCTCCGTTCTAACTTACCCTGGAGCTTTAATCACGGACAGAGTGCGATCTCATTAATGACGTTGCATTTACCTGGTGAACTGCTTGAATGATTATTGACGGTTATGGAATGTTTTGCTATAGTTACTAAGCCCAAAGCGTCTTCATACTTAGTCATAGTGATCTCCTGTTTCACGTTAACTTAAACCAGTAGTCCCTGAGATATGTGTGTGATATCATGGCTGAAGGTACAAGCCTCAAAGCTATGACGTTGATCTACAGATCCAGATATTAATAACAAGAAGCACAAAGACATAAGCCTGCCCAGACGCTTCAATTGGGTTCTATTAACTCCGACTTGTATTTGAGCTTTCGCTGTTTATCAACATCTACTCATTGTCTCATTGTCAGAGTTGGAAGCACATCGCACGTGACGAGGCCGAGCATACTCCCTACAACTCCCTTCAGCAATTACCTCAACACTCTCAACTGTAGCGATCCCTTTCCACCTTACACCTCGAGACTGTATGACATTTCAGCTCAAAGTCTTAGGTTTCTGAGTTGAACAATCAACAATACCACCTAGCTTAGCTTGCTAGGCAACGGCTGGGTTGTACGTTCGCGGATCAAGCTGCGTGTATTGACAGCATACGATTATTGATCTGTCCTTACCCACTTCAAGACCAGCTACCTTCTATCAAACGACTCGGTTATCTGTATTTCACTACAAACTATCTCAGCTTAAGGCGGTACTATCATCATGGCGCCAACATGTTCTGATCCACGACAGATCGTCATCAGCCTCAACCCTGCTCGCCGCCAGGCCCTGCTGAAACTCGTCGATGAGATCACCTCTTATATGAAGTCTCAACTCGAAGCTCCTGACGATGAGTTCGGTCCTGTTCTATCAACTCCTCGAAATGAGAGTGGACCTTCGACGCCTAAGGATGAGCGGTCGTCAACACCCAGGAATGATGACTCTGACAAGCGTGCCCAACAGCCAAACAAGCCATCAGCAGAATCATTGCGCATCCAGAAGGCTGCCATGAAGCATATGGAAGAATGGAAACGAGAATTCATGTCCAAGCTTGAAGAGATTGTGCGTGTCAAGGACGACCACAAGATCCAGGATGAGAGACGCAAGCACCAAGAAGCCATGGAGAAGAAGCAGCTTGATACTCCCGAAGAAGGCGAGAATCTCATTAGCTTTGGTGAGGTCAAGGTCGACAAATCTGAAGACCTTGCCTCCCTCCAGGCCCTGTATCATCCCATCCCAACAAGGTTGACGACAATCCCTCCGGCAGACAGACGCGAAGCTCTCTCGTGTATCCTGCTCCTCCTTCTTTCCACGGGCAAGTATTCCGCCCATACACGAGCTCTTGCGCTCTATCTTGCCTCGTCCCTTGAGCTTCCCCAATCTTTCATCATCAAAGAGGAGACTGAAATCGCTAAGACTCTTCTGGAATCTTCCAAAGACCAAGACAAGCAGCAGGAGGTCATGTCTGCTGAAGCTGAGGCATCCAAGCGTCGAGAAGAAAACAAGTTTAGTCGATTTTGGAAAGTTGGGCTTGCTTCAGTTGCCGGTGCAGCTGTCATTGGTGTCACTGGTGGTCTGGCTGCACCTCTTGTTGCTGGTGCTGTTGGTGGTATACTTGGTGGCGTAGGTTTGGGAGGTGTTGCTAGCTTCTTGGGTATCTTCTGGATGAACGGTGCTCTCGTTGGCGCTCTATTCGGTGCTTATGGAGGCAAGATGACGGTATGTAACTTCAACTATATCCGACTTACCATTGACTAACACTTGCAACAGGGTGAGATGATGGATAAATATGCCAAAGAAGTCGAAGATTTCCGCTTCATTCCCCTCAAGGGAGAATGGGGTGAAATGTTCAACGCGGAAAAGGATGAAGAACAAGCGCAACAAAGGCGCCTCCGCGTCACGATTGGTATCAACGGCTGGCTTCACTCTGAAGACGATGTCACCAAGCCATGGCGTATCCTCAACGACGATAGCGAGGTGTTCGCTTTGCGTTACGAGATAAAGTCCCTCATTGCCCTCGGTCATGCGCTGCGCAATATGGTTAAATCCTTTGCCTGGAAGCAGCTCAAGGTGGAAATCCTCAAGCGTACCGTCTTTGCTACCCTTCTTGCTGCTCTCTGGCCTATCACGTTGCTTTCAGTTGCCTCCAACGTGGACAACCCGTTTGGACATGCCCATAATCGGTCTCGAAAGGCAGGCCAGCTCCTTGCTGACGCTCTCATCAACAAGGTCCAAGGAGAGCGCCCTGTCACGTTG
Organism: Fusarium guadeloupense; assembly: GCA_021655865.1. Classification (NCBI taxonomy): domain Eukaryota; kingdom Fungi; phylum Ascomycota; class Sordariomycetes; order Hypocreales; family Nectriaceae; genus Fusarium; species Fusarium guadeloupense. The sequence continues at coordinate 15,795 of JAJJWM010000272.1, read as the reverse complement.
GTCGGATATTCTCTCGGTGCCACAGCAATTCATGCCTGCCTGCAGTCTCTTGCCGAGCGACATGCCTTCGGCCTCATTGATTCAGTTGTGATTATTGGCGCACCCGCCCCTTCAGAACCCTCTCACTGGCGAACCCTCCGTACGGTCGTATCTGGAAAGATCTTCAATGTCTACTCAGAGAATGACTTGATTCTGGGGTTTGTGTACCGTGCTCATAGCATCTCTATGGGAGTTGCAGGCTTGCAGAATATCCAGCAGGTTGAAGGTATCCAGAACCTTGACCTGAGCGATTCAGTTAGCGGACACCTCCGATACCCCGATCTCATTGGTGAGATTCTCAACAAGTGTGGATTCATCGGTATCAAGGCGGCATCAAATATTGAGAAAGATGACCTCATCAAGATGAAGGACCGTCATGCTGAGGGCGAGTTGATCGATTTCGAAGGCATCCCCGTGGAGGGGCAGGAGAGCCCTCAGTCTCCTAGCCAGGAGGAGATTGAGAAAGATCTTCGCGGTCTGAATATCTCACCCCCTGCTCTTGCATCCCCATCGCAACCTCCAGAGCAACAAAAGCAGTCACAAGCTTCTGAATCTGAGAACCCACCACTACCCCAGCGACCGACTGTTAAGGAAAGCGAAGAGCCCGCACCAAAGCTCCCTCGACGCCCAGTGGCCAGCAAGAAAAAGCCAGAGGCCGGCAACGAAGAGACTTTACCGGCACTACCTCGACGGCCTGCCGCGCCTCAAGAGGAAGAAAAGCCAGCTCTTCCTCGACGACCTGTTGGAGCTGGGGATGTGAACCCTCCTCTACCAAGGCGCCCGACTGAACCCTCACGCGAGGCACAGCCGGCAGCACAGCAGCAACGGCCTTGGACACCGAAGTCAAACCTTACTGATGATGAAGAGTATGGCCACATTACCATGGTGAATTACGATAGTGACCACAGCACGAAATAAGCATACAAACTCAATAGTTAGATAAGGTTATATTAGATAGAGCTTGGTTTAGGTAAATTAAACCAAGGCTTAGATAAACAAGGACTATATAAGTCTAAACCAGACCAGTTTTACTTAGTACTTAGATAAGGCTATATTAACTAGAGCTTAGTTGAGGTAAAGTAAACTAAAGCTTAGACGAATAAGGACCATATGAGCCTAAACCAGACCAGTCCTATATTTTCGTCTATTATGACTATTAGGTTGCCCTGATCTTAGCCCCAAAGGGCATGTTACATTGAAATCATATGTGCAGCCTCGCACATCGTCCATGTCAACATCACTGCCGTAGTCAGTTGACTTATCCTCTTCAATCAATGTGTATTTGTCTTTACCATCTTGAACACCTTTGTCGTCTTTGCCGTCTTTGCCATTGATGTCAATCTTCTGCTTCCTTGGTAGATCGAAGTTTAGATCATTCGAAGGCTTTCGCTTAGCTTGGAAGGGGAAGAAGGGAGCAACATTGGACTGCTTGGCAAGCTGTATTTTTGTCTCCTCGAGACGTTACTTGGTCTTGTCCTTGCTGAGACTCAGAGTATTCCCGGTCTGGATATTGTTTGAGATGATAGACGAGGACGGTGTGGAGTCCGGAAACAAGGGTTTGCCTTGTGACATTGGCTTTGCGAAAAAACTCCCTGGATTGATAATCAGAGGCATCTTTTTATGTTCTGGCGGAGAGAAAATTGAGTGTTCCTTAGAGGGTGACGTCTTTGCAGAGACGTTCTCCTATGTGGCAGGTGGTTGGGGCGTGGAAGTCTGTACAGGGACGTTCTATTGTATAGGAGGACGTCTGCAAGCGTCGCAAAATGAGATTCTAGGTCCTCCTTTGACCCATGAAAAGCTGCTTGCTCAGGGTCCAGGAGTTTGGTCGTTCGTGGGTCGAATGCTGAAATCACTCCTTGACGGTGGACGCCAAAGTTCAGCTGGGGTCCCTCAGCATTTGTATACGCTTGAGTATTGTTATGATGGTCCTGAGTATACTCTTCAACAGTAGTGCTGTCTGGTGAGAAGAGATTTTAAGCAATAGACATACCCATCCTGAGTACAGTCTTATACTCTGAAGAACCCTTTGTGTAGCTTACCTCCTCATGTCAAATGACCAGAGGAAGTATTCCCTCGGATGGAAAGGTAATCTTCGTCTTGGGCTTCTCTGCCTTCTTGTCCATGTCCTTGTTATCTATGTTCTTGTCCTTCATGTCATCTGTATGAATGGTGTCGGCGGTGTTGGCGTTTTCAGCGGTAGTTTCAGTATCGTCCTTGTCGTGAATAGGAACCTCTGTTCCTGTTTTCATGGTCCTCTTGACATAAAAGTTCTCTAGAAGAGGCTTGATAACTTATAACCCAAGCATCACGCACCACTGTAGTTTACGACCAGCTGATCTAGGGAGTGAAGGCGAAAACATCTAAGGCCGAATCTGCTTGTTAGAGTCCGTCCAAGCCTTCCGGATACTAATAAGGGCATCGTATAGTGCAGGCTCAGCCATGACAGAGGGTTCCTCGCTCCCATCTCTGATCATATTGAGGAAATCCTCGTGGAAGATTCCTGCCGTCTCTTCTCCAGGTGGTTGAGGTGTCTGCTCTCGGAATTTGTCAAGGTTGATATGATCATTGATGTATGCGTGATACAGTTGATTCCAGACATGTGGGGGATGTCGTGCAAACTCCTTTTTGTGGAATTACTTGCCTGTTTTCTTTGACGCAGGCTCTTCATCCTCAGTGTCAAATGTAGGATCAACGGTGTTCTCATCCTCATCATCCTCAGCCACCGTAGGTTTGGTCTTGGTCTGCCTCTTTTTAGGCTCAGGCGGTGTCTCCTCCATAGTATCACCGCCCCCCAAGAACGTCTCTTCCTGTTGCCCGGGAGTCATATATTTGGACGGGAAAAATGGTTGCGTCCCAGCGAATACTTCCCCCTAAAGGGCTGACATGTCTTTGGCAATGGTTTGGACAGTTTTCATGTCTGGCCACATTGCTGCGACCACCATCCACTTGGCCAAGTTCAGCTCCTTGAATTTGCGTCCGTTGGCCTTGAGCTGTTTGTGAAATCGATACTGGCTTGTTTTCTCTGGTGCGCCAATTCAGTCGTCATCCTTGAGGAACTGAAATAGAATGACTTTGCAGTTCTTGTGTAAGGACGGCGACTGGCGGACCACATCGTAGCACCGAAGCACTTCTTGGACGCGAGATCTCGCCAGGATGGCGTCCCTGCTTTCACGGATCTGACTCACGAAACGTTTTTAAGTGAGCTCATACGGATCGTTTTTTTTCTTTGGCTTGGGGTTCGTTGGTGGCTTCTTGGGCCCGGTCAGTTGCTTGGACTTGCGAGGTGCCATCTTGAAACGCTAATAATATGTCAGTATTAAAACAATACCCGTTAATTATATCTATGTCAATGTTTAAAAAGAAATGAGAGCATAATGATCAAGTGGGAATAGGGGTAAGGTCAAATGAAGAACTCCAGAGTAGGTACTTGAAACCTCAGCTCAAGACCCCCAAAATAGGCGCACGAAGAAAAAAAGTAATAAGCATATAGCTATTGCTTACCTGAAGCTATTCATAAGGTTAATTAGCTGCAGCGAGTTGTTATCGTGGCGTATTGAAGGAATTAAATTCCTTCTTGTGGTGCTTATACGGGGGATCGCTGTTCTCGTTGATCCATATGACGCCTTCAACTTTCCAATGTATATGGTAAAGTTAAGAAATATGATAAGAAGTACTCTTAAGTACTAATACATAGAGTAAGGGTTACTAAGGAGAACTAGATCAGACTTATGATAGAGTACCAAGAGTTTAGTCTTACTTTATAAATAAATATATAAAGTAGAATAATATAAACTCCGCGCAACAGTAGAGATACTAAGCACAAGGGATGGTATACATATTGTGGATAACGAGCAAGGATGGACAGAGTGGAATGGATAGCAAAGGGGCGGGTTTCCCCGAAAAAGAAAAGAGGATGATCATGCAGGCTGTGGTTCGTACTTATGGTCATGATGGGTAATATATATCGGTCTTCTCAGGTTTTGCGCGAGGAGGAGAGTTCTTATAGGAGTGAAGAGTGTGATGAAGGATGGAGAAACACTGAGGGAGAGGAGGGGAATAAAGGTTTGTCTATTGTGCTCGCTATCCTCTCGCGTGACAATAGACGACAAGGTAAACACTGCTACCTAATGTCCCAAGTTAGGTACAAATTTGGCGATGAATCACATTTGCTAGCTGCCAGCTGGCTGAAGTTGGCATGGCACTTCCTCAGCGCTTCCCACAAATAACAATCTCTTACAACGTATATCCGTAACTTGAATGCAGCTACATAAAATAAGACGAATATTCTACCCACTGGGGATAAGCACTGTCCCGATTTCAGGCATGGGGTCAACAAATACAGCGTCACGATCTGTGGTAGACAGAATATACAGATGTCGCCTTTATTTACTACTGCCTACTTATGTAGCTGAATAAACTGCACACAATTTCAGCCAACTACATCAGGAAAGCTTGATGGTTTTCTAACTGCCTTACTGCACATGCGTGTGTTAGATTTACTGTGAGTTAAGACTCATGATCAAACTGAGAGACCAGACAATCAAGTATGTTGGGGATTCCCATCAACTTACCACCAAACACAATGAATGGCGATCAGGCCTTGAAGTAAAGTTTAGGATGCTACTACTAGAAGACAGAAAATAACTTATGATATTTAATACAATATTGTTCGAATATCCTCTAGTTACAATACGAAGTCTTAAACACTCTTGTCTAAATCTTATTACACTCAGTTACACAAACTTACAGTATGATTATAAAATTAGCAAAGAAAGCCATCCCCCAAACAGATCCTTCAGTATTTAAGGGAAATTTCTTCAGTGGGCCGAACAAGCTGGATCATAACGCGGACAGTCACAGAAAAAAAAGAGCAGAGGTTGGTAATGCTGTAAGCCGAAGGGAATAGGCCCGTCATGTCACCAACGGACCGCGTGGATATGGGAGGACAACGGCATTTGATCCAGGCGAGATACGGCAAGTTGCGTACAGTCGTCCGAGGTTGGTCTCTTGTGTCGTACAAGCCGGAGATTTCTTTTTTTTTTTTTTTTT
>JAJJWM010000272.1:0-10644 GCA_021655865.1 Fusarium guadeloupense | reverse complement strand
TTTTTTTTTTTTTTTTTGAGTCATGCGAGTGTTTTTGTTTCACCAAGTATTCGGGGCGTACAATGTCTGGGTTGTAGAAGGATGATAGATGTAAACTGTCAAGAGCGGCATTGGGAGAGGAGAGGTAGGGAACATCCAAGAGGCTGGGATCAGTCTGGAGCTCCTGTATCTAAACCTGATTTGCCAATGAGCAAAGAGTAACAAAACATTACAAACTCTCTTAAGTAGTTGCAGCAACTTGACGACGGCGTCCCTGTGCCCTCATCCTAGTATACCCCTAGAAACAAAGTCACATGATGACCAACGTCTGCACGCACCGCTGCGTCGCCCACTTTACAACTCCACCAACACCCAGGTCAGGGGGGAAGAGGAAGGGGAAGGGAGGAGGGGGGGGAGAGTAGCACCCAACAGTCGCTTAATAAAAGGGAAAAAGACGACATTTCCATCAGGAATACACATTCAAGACAACAGAGAGAAAGAAATACAGTCTTGGACTCAGAAGCAGACAAGACTGGATTAGAGTCAGAGACTAGTACAACTCATATGAATGTCGGCGTTTAAACTCAACGACAGGCATTGGCTATAGGTATCTTGTCAGGCGTGATTATACTGCCTGCCGTCATCAATTCAACGCTGAGTTAGCTGCAGTTTGTGAGGATCAGGTCGCAGATTGCAAGACCTTAGATGCGAGTTGTTGGTGCACTCCTTGATACTGTAGTATTTGACTTACACGGGCACGCCGTCGATGACATCAACAACCAGAGCTCAGCCCTTCGAGAACCGCCCGTGAGGCGTTTTCCGTCTCTCGACAATCAACCTCGAGGCTGTAAAGCAAAAAGATCGTGAAACATTTCAGCCGTTTGATGCGTTGGCTGTGGCTATCGGTAGGGCCACTATCGCGACCGAAGCGTGGCGTGGCGTGGCGTGGCGGGTCGCAGATATGGCCGGGCTGTGAAGGTGAGTGGGGCAACTTAAACCAACTTCATCACAAGCCAAGCCTGACAATACAGACAAAGTAGAAACAGAGCCCGTAAAATAACCAACTATATTAGCCTCAATAACAATAAGGGTAAGCATGTTATTAGTTACAACTCAAATAAACAAGAGATACAGAGCACACAACCGACCAAAAACTCCACTACACTTTAAAATCTCGCCTAGGTCAAAGTGCAGGGGATCCCAGTCTCTCTACCTTCTAACCACACGCCCCTCCCTGCTCCTACATGTATGTAAAGGTCGATTAAGAAAGAAGATAAAAATGCATTCAAACTATCAATGAAAGTAGATAGATAGAGGTAGAAGAGATATGAAAAGGGCTAAACAATCTTTCTCCAAGTTCCGGAAACGACAGTACCATCCTCCCTCATCTTGCCTGTGCTGTGCTGTTCTGGGAGTCCTAGTTTGTTGCCAAACAACTCCGGGGATACAACGGTCCATCTAGGGTTCCAGATATAAATCCAAAAAGAATTAGGAAATCCCCTGCGGCAATATCATCATCATCACATCCTTCATCATTGCCTGCCGCAATTGACACCACTTGTAGACCGAGGCAACTATGAGAATGCCCGTCTGCTCATAGTTTCTCTCCCTTCCTTCGCAGGTACCGTGGATCACTGTATCGGTCACTAGATTAGCAAGACTGTAACCTTCGACATTATCGCTAAAGGGAAACCCAAATACCGACCTACTAGGTGGCCCGAGGAGGGTTGGGGCATTGGGGACGTCCGCAATGGCCCTCCCACGTTGTTGAACCCTGATCCGTGACGTTGGTTGAGCAGCGGCACGAGGTGCCGGGCTGAGGGTCAAGAGTTGAGACAGTGCAGCCGCACATAGTCCAGTGCTGAGTAGTTCTCCAGTAGCACATGATGGGCAATTCTTGTTGCGTTCAAGTGGCAATAGATTGATGCGGAGGTGAAGAGTGCTGAGTTGAAGCCTAGACTTGTCTCGAGACTTTCAATATATATGCCTAGCCGTAGAGCTGTGCGAGGATAGTTTTAGTTGACAGACGGAGTTGTGCTAAATGGATGACAGGCAGTCCACAGCCGTGATCCGAAAAGTTTGTATGAGTGTAGTTGGTTGTACTTGTCCCGACGGATATGGCCTTGTGTATCGTATGGGAAGAAGAGGCTGGCTGCCGTGCTATTTCAGGCTCAACGCAAGGATATAACTTAGAACGCTGAGGTTTGGAGTTGAGAGACAACAAGATGTCAAGACACAAAGAATCTCTTGAGTTGGTGTTGTAGAGTAGGTTCAGATGAGGCGAGTAGATTGAAACGTTGCTGAGTGTGAGCTGTGATTGTTGAAATGAAGCAAGATGTCCGTGGCCCTTATATAGCTGGTGATACGGTCCCGAGGACTTGGGAACGACTCTGATAGAACGAGGTAGTTTGCTGTCCATCAAACCGTGAGCACAGGTATCTTGGAGATCCCACAATGTCAAAGTCGAAATAACCCTCACAACGACAAGACGGCAAGGAATACGGATTGTTGGTCCAGTTTGCACTTCCCCGGTGTTGAGAGACCAGGAGCTGGGTTGCCTTAGATAGGATGGTTGGTTAGCTACCTAGCCAGTTGGCTCTGGGTTGGCCAGGGGGTGAGGCTTGGAGGGGGGCGTGTATGTTGGTGGGCAGAGTGTGTTATTAGACACTCCTCGTCCTTCTCGGCCCTCAGTCCCCGCAAAGACCGCAAAAAAGAGACGAGGGGAATTCTGGAAAAGGAGACAATCAAGGCTGTGAGATGAGATATAACTTCCGAGCTCCGGATTAGGTAGCTTGCACGCCGCAACACCACGTTCTGTTGGCAAGCTTGTCTCGTCCAAGGGTCAACTTACGTCAAGGCAAATCAGTCCACAACGACTTCTCGAGGGAGACCAACTGCATTAGAGCTCGATCAGGGTTTGGTGGCTCAAATTCCACGCGGTGTGACGGTCCAAGAAGAGTGTGCGAGCCATGTTGGGTTCGATGGGGCCCTCTGTATGATGGGTCATGGTGCACCCACACTCCACAGACATGTTCTTCCATCGAGGGGACCACCCTAATGCATCTTTCAATTTGCAATCAACTTCGTGACCACAGAAAGAGGGCCCGGATATTGTGATTTCTCTATGTATCCCATGCGTATCATGCTGCGTAGTGCCAAGGGCTGCTGACTATCCATGAGACTAACGGCCGCTGCAGGTGATGTCCCATGAGTCAACTTTCATATTGACCACAATAATTGGGGTTTGCATTGATTGCTCAAGAGTTCGTCTAGGGATACGGCACGGCTCGGGCATATTGACAAGTTAGCTCATCGTCTTCAATAGGAGTACCGTGGCTGTTCTCAATTTCATCCCCTGCAACTGTAATCGACACCAAATCAGAGATCTAAGCTTCTTGCTAGTACGAGGCTCGGTCAAAGTTAAAGCTGGTGCGTGCCGAGTCCCACCACGAGAGCGACAGGCCCAGCATTCGAATGACAGCCTATACCCATGCTTAGTCGATGCCTATCCGTCCATTATTTCAAGGATTTCATAAGCCCGAAGCTGAAACTTTTCCCGAAATGGTCATAACAGAAGTATATGTTTTCTTCCCCACCAAGAGTCCATATGTGTCTACCCAAGTCTCTCTTTTGCAACTGCCACATGGGCGTGACAGCCTCCCTCCACTACCCACCCCTATCATGCCTCTCCCGCTGTCGAGATCAGAACGGCCAACAACGTAGGCACGGGTTGTACAGATTGTGTCATGACGCCACAGAACTTGTCTGATTGATGAATGCGGGCCTCGGATACTCCCCAATGTTCTCTGGTCATTTCCCGATTTGTTCTTCGGCACATCTCGAGGGAAATTTATTCCTTCAAGAAAACCCCTGTGAGCGTTGGTTGGGTCTACATACAGTCATTGTTCCTTACCTCTTGGCTGAACTAAAGACGCGAGAGGCGTTAGACGCCTTGTGGAGCTAGCGGATGTTGCACATGATCCGCGAGAGACGACCATTAAACCCCTTGTAGGTTAGTTAGTCCACGGGACGTAGGGTTGAAGAAAGTCGAAGGATCAGGTACGAGTCTTGTGCAGGAGTATAAAGCGAGCATACAGGGGGTGGCGTCATACTCTCGTGCTTGGCTTTTCAAGATCAATAGGAGAAGTGGTCGAGAACTGGAGTATCACTAATAACCCGGTACATGTCCATGTACGTATCCGCGCGTGTAGAACCAGGCAAAACCTTAGCCGTTACTCTTGAGATTGACGCGGCGGGTGAAAATTGGGCCAGGCTGATTTGCAACCGTTCCCTTTATCGACGCGGCTTGTTCAGAGATATCATAACCATGTGGGTACGCGGACCAACTCATGCGCGCGGGCCGCTGGAAGCACACCATGAACATGTCCAGGGACGACAAGCCAACAACTTTTCGAGGTGCCGAAAGAAGAGATATCGGCTGTTCCTAGTACTGGCAGTGTCTGCAGCGATCATTGAACAAGATGCGAAGTAAACGAGCCAACAGCGTATCCACTAGTGCTGGTACTATTGTCGACTCCATTGTCGGCTATAATTCCTGATCTTGGTTCAGGACTCTTTGTTCACTTATCCACACTTGGGCTTTCTGCGCCATGTCCTCGATTATCAGAGCGTGCATGCGGAAACGAACGATGTCTAGTCGGGGATAGCTTCACAAAATTCCGCGCTGCTGCATGACTTGACGCACGGCGGCCGGCGTCTGTCACACATGGTTGTGGTTGACCTTACCGTTCTTGATGTTGAAGTACTGTGAGGGTGCTATGCCTTCTCTGATCCACAGTCCCATTCTGCCCCATGCTGTGCCATATGATGCCATACCCATGCTTTGTTCTGGGCAGAGCTATATGCCGCGTCAAAGGGACATGTGTGGGTGTGTGAGTATGCATAGAGTGATGGTGCCGAGACGAACTAGCATAGAAAGGACAAGAGAGGACTTGGCTGCCATGTCTAAAGTGACTGTTTGTTATGTGAAGTGGAAAAAAAGTATCTGCCGTTGACGTTGATGTTGGGGGTTCCATGGAGTCATAGCAGAAGTATATCTCATGTACCTTGCAGTATCCGAACAACTCCTTTACAGTGCTGACCTACCTGCCTACACCTCCATCTGTACATACTAAGGCAGGTCCAATGACTTGAGTAATAGGAGTTCTTTCCTGCTATAAAGTACAGCAGCAACATGATTGGAGCCGAGTTTGGACAGGAAAGCGCTACCCCTGTCAAGGGGCGCTTGGAGGTTGTTACAAGGCCGTCATGTTTTGGTATTACACACTGTACTGCTCTGCCATAAGAACACGTAAAGCACAGTGTACCATTGAGGCCATACTCACCCCTGGTTATTCTCCAGGTGGGGTCCGATCAGCCCCTGTTCCTTCCTGCAGCCTAGGTTGGGTGTGAAGGCGCGCGGCTGTACCTTTCTTTCACATCAACGCGCCTCAGCCCCATCACAGCAACCTCCAACTATGACTCGACAGGCCAACTTCAACGGCGCTTTTCTGACGCGATTGCTAGAGAATCGACTGTTACTCAACCTCGGCTGGTCCACTCTGTACGAGACGCACTCCGCTGCGGCTGCGTCTACCGCTACTAATGCGTCTGCGTCTGCGTCTGCTGCGTTTCCTGGCCCCCTTGTCGCTGTTCGCCTCGACAAGTCGAGTTGGGTTGGATTGTGCCTGATATCTCTCCAACCATGCGCCTCTTTCCTTGGTCTATTGCATCGCGGATGAGCTCCCGGAGCCTAGGAGAAGGTGGACAACACATTGGATCGGCATGCAACAGAGTCTCATAATCACACTCTCTCAGAACCTTGGCGTTGTTCTCCCTCCGATCTTTTCCAAAGGCTTGTCCATATGCCTCTGCTTACACCTCTGACCGCCTGGTACTCGGTGTATTGGGGCTCCAAAACCCCGAACAGTTGAGGTTGTTGGTCTGTCTGCTTCATCTGCGGCCCTAGGATCTTCCCGTCGGAAAGCCTCATGCGGCCTTGAATGCGACCCGAATCCTGCCGCCGCTGGCATCGACCTAGTTTAAGCCCCCAACGTTGGAAAGAGCTTGAGAAAATTTGACCTTGTTCCAGCTAGTCGTCAGACAAGCTATCCATCTACTTCGGGTCGGCCGTGGTCCAGCCTGGGGTGGCCACACGCAACCATTATCGTGCATTTGCGTTTGTTCCTTCCAAGACCCATTCGAGGGACCCTGGCACATGGCATATCAGTCAAGTGATTGATGCTGCATTCTGCTTACATTGTACGCACCTTCCAACTTGGATCTCTCGCGGATGAATGCAATACGAGCTGCAAACTTGATTGGGATCGTCCAACAACTCCCTCATCACCTCACGATGTATGACCCAACAAGTTACATGCAAAGTGGTTCCAGAAATCCAGTCTGCCTCATTGTTACATACTCAATCGAGATGAAGCCAATGCAGAAGAAAGCATAGTTCTCGATAGCCCCTAACTCTCCCACCCCTCAACAGACAGAGGGGCACGGGACGGCACGGATGACACTAACTGTGTCTTCTCTGTTGCAGTATGCTATCACACTTGAACCTTGTTTCGAGTGTTGGTTCTTCGTTTTTCTCTGCGCAGACAAAGTGTCATTATGCATGTGTTTTCAGCATGGACTTGAAGGTTGATATTGGCGCAACAGGGGTGAACCTCTTGAGAAGATATTAAGTCGGAGCCACTGCGGTCGAAATACATGCAAGGACTCGTCCTCGACCGGGAACAACTTGTGTGTCTCGAGCTAGTGCTTTTCGACGCAAGTTGAAGCTCTTGTTGGTGACCAGAGTGGTCAGAGTGCAGCAACTTGGCCCGTTAACACCCACACCATTTGTTTGTCAAGACTTATCCTGACATGAGCAACTTATCCGGCTTCTCTTATCCCGTATCGACGGCACGGTCCATCGCGAGTTACGCAACTCATATTAAACGGTGTCAGGGTTCTCCTGATCCGATGTAGCGCCCCAGTCTTGGTTCCGCGTCACCTGGATTGTTGCAATGAGCCCGCCATATCCGCCAAATGCCTCACTCAAACCAAACCAACACACAGTTAAGAGCGCGCAAGTGCGCGTCTGCAACTGGCAAGTGACGTTGATTCAGAGCTCGAAAAGCGAACTTAGACATTGAGTTCCTGGAGCTTATCCAGAGGAGGTGGGGCTCAGCGACAAGCTGCTGCAAGGGCGGCGCTTAGGAATTGCTCTCATTGGCTGATTGGAGTGTATGGCTCAACCCTAGTCGCAACCCATACTCGGCATGGCGTCAGAGGAGCATAGAGCAGCGTCTTGCTTACAGAGGCACTAGAGGGGCATCGATGCAGAGGAAATGACGCGCAACGATGCCTATATGTGGGCGCATGTGGTTGTGTCCCGGCCTGGGCTAGAGAGAAGTCGTAAAGTTGCTGTGCCTCCGCTCATGGCTCCTTGGCAAGGCTATATCAACAAGCGAGAGGGCTTGAGTAGCCCATAAAACCCTCGAGACGCCAGTCACAAAGAACACCGATTGTTCTGGTATTGGAGTGGTTTTCTGGTCAGATTCCCTAGTACGCTGGCTGCTCTTGGACCCCTGAGGCTGTGTCAGTACACTTTGATGCAAAGATGTTAATGCGAAGTATCCTTCCACTGTTGAACTCACTTCATGTTTGTTTCTCATACGAGAACATCAAGAGCTGCTAACCAGGCCAGGGAGTTAAGTTTGTTTGATGTCCGAAACTCAAGCCAACACTACATGATTCAGGGGCCGCAGAAGGGTTTAACGGTTCCGTTTCGCAGACCGAGCGCCACTAAGCTGAAACAGGGATCTTGGTGAGGGTAGGTGATCGTGTCTTGTTTGTGGTCGTTAGTTGGTTGATGCGAGACCACATGATGTCAAGGAAAAGTACTGGCTTGAAGATGGAAGAATGTGAAGGCCAGGGCTAGACTGAGTTAGGGATTAGCCGGTCTACCTTTTGTTAATATATACAATATTAAGGATATTTGCTCTAATCTTAGATATACTATAACATATATTAGTAAAGTATAGTTAAGATTCTTATACATATTATAATTCTTATTTTAATTTATTATAATTATGCTAAACTACCTACGTAAGAAGTAGGAGATACAAAATCCTCCACCATCTTTTTTAACCTTGGTCTAGTAAACAGAGCGTTGACCTGCCCATTGGCTACCTAGATCATAGACATTTCGGACAAAGGGAAGTGTCGTTGAATGACGGCTAGATGTCTTGGTGGTCGATGCTACAAAGGGGCGAAGGAAATCTCTGTTGGAGATGAATCGGAAGAGGCCGAAGAATGCAATGCAGGATTGTAATGTGGCATGATTATTGTTGGCCACGCATCTGAGTGGCAGCGGGAGGTTCTGATCTGCCGTCCATCCTGTGACTGTGCCTAGTGTAGAAAATGTGCTAACACCATCTACGGTTTCTGTTGACGTAGGTGAGCAAGTGATTCCTACGTATTTTGCAGCAAGTTATATGCTATGACCCGTCACCTTTCTATGACTGGTGTGTTTAGGCCTTGTTTGCTTCGTCTTATGAAGTACTTGAGTAAACTGCATGTTTTTTGAACTTTTGCAGTCCTGGCAGTAATTGTGAATATCCTTCTTCGCGTCACGGAATTCTCAGTGTTAAATTCGGCAGAGTGGTGATGATGAAAGTGAAGAAAGGAACGACCACCGGGAGATAAGCCGGTGACGGGCATACTAGAGGCCGGTAGGACGCATCACAGGGAAGCGCTCCATTCAGAAGGAGGTGTATCCCGGTTAGGTTCGGCACATAATTGCTTTTGTGTTTGCTTGCCTCGTGGCAGCAGTGGGGAAGAGATTTGCATGAGAATAGGCTATCATAGGTACAAGGCGAGCTGAGCTGGGAGACAGAGGAGGGAGGGAGGACAAGAGAATCTGGAGACGGGAATGAAAAGGCAGTAAGGTACCCCAGGATCTTCAAAGCTTTGACAGCCCCAATTCCCCAGACCAGACCAGGCCAGACCAGGCTCTATACTTGCCGAGATATTCCCTTCTTGTGACTAGCAAAGGCCGATAGCTTGGGTTCTTGGGCCAAGACTGTGCGTGTGTCTAGATTGAGTTATCTTATGTAACCATGGATCAACCCGAAGGTGGAGCTAATATAGATGCATCATTATGACTTTCTAGTCTCATGACTTCAGATCATTATTTGAGAGATTGGAAGCAACGAGACCAGCAAAGCAAAACAAGGCAAAGCGTCGAGACCGGACCGTACTCTGTGGAAACCCCCACGTGCAACAAGATTGAAGCGCTTGTCTAGTAGCGAGCTGGTTGGCGGACGAGTGAAACAGTGGCATTTTTTTTTGTAGACCAAGGCAAGACGCAAAAAAAAGAAGGAGACGCGGCAATCGTCGATAAATTATTAAAATTGAGTTGTTGATGACTCTTTTTTGTCATGTTCTTGAGACTGAGTGACCAATCATGAAGGGAAGAGAACCGGGTGGAAACCCGGTGCGGTCAGGGCCGTCTCAGCCGGGATGACTATGACGGTGGCGATAGAAGACGGTAACTATCGAGGCTATTTTATGAATGACGAGCTTGTATGACTATTACGCGCAATTGATGAGATGTCTCAAGAGTGACAAAGCAACAAGTTTCTCTCAGAGGACACAGAGAGAAAGGAAAGGAAAATAACAAAGATGGGGGGAGCGGGATAGCGGGACCTAGTTTCACAGGTAGCTCTGGGTGTACGCGGGGCGGGGCGGGATGGTCGGTGATACGGAGGTCCGGAGCACGCCAGGGGTGACTTGACTGAGCTATCAAGACATTGATATCGTCAGGTGGTGGGTTGCGGTTGCGGTTGCAGTAGCTAGTTAGATGAGACGTCTGAAAGCATAAAGAGGACGATTCCCTCGTTCAATCTCAATCTCTCTTCTTGTTCTTTAACCAAACAACAGGCCTCGCCTCTCTCATCCTTTCAAGCCAACACAACGATCTAGCTGTCTCGCCCACCTCAGCTACTTTTCTCAACACACCAATACTCTCTATACTCTACTACTATATACGCTCAACTCAACTCTCAGTCAAAATGTCTGCTCTTCCTCCTCAGAACTTCCTCCCCCTCACCCCGGCTCCCAAGTCATCCTTCCTCTCTCTGGCTCCAGCCACTTCTCCCTCATACCCTCAGAAGCCCGCCGTCCGCTCTCACGCGCGACCCGCTGCTCCTCGACGATCCTCGACGGGTCTCTCGAGCTCCAGCTCCAGCTCAAACAACAGCTACCGCATCCTCAAGCTCGGTCCCGTCCACTGGGGTGAGCACGCTGATGAGCACAAGCACGACTTTCACGATGTTGTCCTCCACTAAATTACGTACGATTACGCAGCGATGATTTGGGCGTCATGAATTGAAAGGGATGTCACAAAAAAGGTGAAAGAAGTAGGCTAAGATGGGACAAAAAAAGCAAGGTAAATCCCCCGATGACAGGGGATGGGCTGTTGGAAACTTCAGCTCGGTTGAAAGGAAAGGAAAGGAAAGGAAAGGAAAGGGAAATTCGAAACGGGATTAGGATTGAGGTGGGCGGCTTTGGTCTGGATCCTGTGAAAGCAAGAGTCTTTGAAATGGCTGGTGAAGCGAGGGTTTTTTTTTTGGGGGGGGGGGGGTTTTTCTTTTTTTTCTCTTTTTTTTT
>JAJJWM010000271.1:0-97794 GCA_021655865.1 Fusarium guadeloupense | reverse complement strand
AGGTTGTTACGGAAACATACACTACCACCAGTGTGATCGAGGAGGTTGTCAAGTCGACCGACTACGAGCATGTCAAGCAGCCTGATGTGACCAAGTACGAGACCGATGTTGAGTACGTCCACAAGACCAAGGTTTACCCCGTCACTGTCACCAAGACTATTGCTGGCGAGGTCGTCACTGAGACCTACACCACCACCAAGGTTGTCGAGGAGGCTGTTCACAAGACTGAGTACGAGCATGTCAAGCAGCCCGACGTGACCAAGTATGAAACCGACGTTGTCTACCACACCAAGACTAACGTCTACCCTGTGACCATCACTAACACTATCGCCGGCGAGGTCATCACCAAGGTCTATACTGCTACCGACTACGTCGTGGAGAAGGTCTACACTACCATCTACGATCATGTCAAGCAGCCCGATGTGACCAAGCATGAGACGGATGTTGTCTACCACACTAAGACTTCCCTGTGCCCCGTGACCGTCACCAAGACCATTGAGGGTGAGGTTGTCACCAACGTCTACACCTCGACCTCCCTCATTGTCGAGAAGGTCGTGACCACCATCCCTGCCTACGAGACCATCATCAAGACCGTTGGCAAGGGCGAGGTTGTCACTGAGTACTCCAAGATCCTGCACACTGTCGGTGGCGGCACCGTCTACCAGACCGTCGCTCCTCAGCCCACAACTGTTCAGGCTCCTGAGACTGAAGTCGTTACTCAGCCTGAGGTCACCGTCCCTGCTACTCCTGCCCCCGTTGCTACTGCTGCTGCCGCCAACAACGCCCCAGCCTTTGCTTTCATGGCTGGTGTCGTTGGTGTTGTCGCTCTCATCTAAGCGTGAAAACAAAAAGGAGTCTTTTTAGACTAAACCCAATAACATCGCCGGATTCTTAATTTCTTACTTTACCCCTTTCACTTCCAAGGAAAGCCTGGTGTCCAAAAGGAAAAGGGACACGTTTTTTAATTCATCGCAGGCAGGAAGCCTTGCAAAACACACACACACACACACACACATATACGCTCCTTTTTGATACGCTTGGAGAACCAGGCGTTTGCTAGATGCATGACATTATGAAATGGGAGGAAGTTTGTTTCTTTTTCTTTTTATTGCCCATCTTAATGTGGTGGAGAATGATGGGCGGATTATTTTTTTCTTTTTGCTTCTTCTTCAATTCTAGAGTATATATAATTCATCTTCTCTTGGCTGGATTGAATGGGTTAGAGAGGACTGGGAGGAGAAGGAATAGGATAGGGTAGTTAGTTAATCTGACGCGTTGTTGGAATACTCTGCTCTTGTGCTTGTCTGTAGATTTACCTATTAACTAAACATGATTGTTTGAGGGACATCATTGGTCATTCAGCTCAGATTTCAAAGTTTGACTAGGTTGATCGAGAAACCTTGACTTGATCGTAGATGATACAATTCGTACAATAGGGACTTTTATCTGTCGATCGACGGGTCTCTTCATTTTCTGCAGTGAAGATCATAACAACTTGACAAACAGACTCTAGCCAATACTTTTGACTTGCTATTAGATGCTCATTATTTCCACGCCGTATCTTACAAACAAGTTACTCATAGCAACGCATCACCCCCCACCTCTCTTATAACGACGAGGCTGTTATCACGCCTGCGGAAACCTCTAAACCAGCCTTTTTCTTTCACAACAGTGAACACATTCAGGTCCATCCTTTCTATTTTAAGATACTTCTCAGAGAATTCAATTCGCCCAGATAATAGCTCCCTAAGTCGGCACCGTAAAAAAAAGGCTTCATGACTAAAGGTATAGATCCGGGCTTATGGTGATCATACAGCGTCAGAAAATACGGTTCTCCTCGCTGGCAGTTCTTGAAGAGATTTTGTCGAGATTCAGTTGTGGTTGAAACCTCTGCTAAGCGGCATGTCTTGTTGATACACGATGGGACTTTAGGTCTTTATTCTTTATGGATGTTTGCATGCGGATGTATTCGAGGGTCCTCTGCTCGGCGAGGTGCTGCTGTTGGGTCTTGTGCCAAGTATGAGATAGACCATTGTCACTCTGGAAGACTTCAATGGCGAATTGATCAAGAACTTGGCCGAAGAGGCTCTTTGTAATTAGAAAGATAAGATCATAGGGAAAAGTGTCTTGAGGGAGACCAATTCCTGGAGGACTTAGTTCTGGTATAGCCATTTCTCGTGGACTCTGACAATGTCTAGTTTCTCCGTGCACGTATAGTCAACAGGTAGACCGTCAGCTTTGACGAATACGGTTTGGAGAGTCTATGTAATGCTACATGCGTATAGAAAAAACTGGAAGGCCTTGATAATCTTATGGGCAAAGTTCTCGTCGGGTATAACGGCTGCTTCAGCGGCCAGGAAACGGCGCTGCTGCTCAATCTCTGCTGTGTGTATCATGTCGTATTGTTCGAGAATAGACCAGTATGAGTCGCGAAGTTCAAAGCCTGTTAGATTCAGGCTCTCGATCATGGCCCAAAGTCTTGCGTCCTGTGCAGAGTTGATCAGTTCTAGTCATGAACTCTTGATTAATAACCTGGACTTACTTTCATGTGACTCGTAGCATAGTACCCGTTTAAAGTATCATCAAACAGATAGTTTCGAAGGTGTATAACCGTCTCTCTCTTGATCAACTGCAGTGCCAAGTCTACATCAGCCCATCGGCCTTCAGGGGCATTGAGCATATCGCTGAGTAGTTTCACGTATCGAGGCCCCTGTTTGAGCACGCAGTCCCAGATAGAGAGGATTTGTCGACACTCTTGTCCAGGAGAGCTTGGATGCCTCTTGTCTTTATCAAGACTGCCGTAAGAGAAACTGTAGCTGTACCTAAGCGGCCTCTAAGGAAAAGAGAACTATGTTAATATGAACAAGAACTATCATGTTATATTCAGCAATTATTCAAGTTTCTCAACTATCTTGGGGCTGGGGTCAAGCTATGGCTGACTTGCAAGCACACCACCCGGCACGGGAAGCTACTTATTGACACCGCTGAAGAAACGCAAGACTCCTGGTTTCAGCTACTTGACCTATCAATTCTCAGTAATGCTAACTAACTAGACCAGAGGTAATAACAGCCAAGTGGCCTCTCTGTACAACTAGAGGATAAACACAACAGTCCACGCAAGAAAGATATAAACACAACACCCCAGCTAAGCCATACTAGCCCAAAATCTCATTGGCACACTACTTAGCAACTCCGTGAATCATCTTGAGGGCCGGTCCATACACCCCCTTGAAGATACGTCGACCAAAAGTGTCCTTGACGTGGGAGCGCTTCCAGTTGGCACACTCTCCAAAGATTATGGTGCCCATCTCGGCTCTGCCACTGAGGCTATTGGTGACGTTAATGAAGAACGTACGAATGCTGTCTTCACTGGCATCGTCCAAGCATCCAGACATGACTGGCCAGGGGATCTGTCCCTGCATTGGCTGTTTGTCTTTGTTAGATACACGCCTATATATACAGAACAATATGTAGCACTTACGGATACTCGTTCAGCTCCAGACTTGGTAAGAGCTTTCCACTTGGCTTCGTAAAGAGTCCAGACTCTCATGGTAGAGTTCTTTTCATTGAGTGGATGCTCGACATCAGAGTCAGAGTCCGAAGGAGCGGCATAGGTTCTGCCGGGGCGAGACGAGGACACAGCAACAGTCTTTGTCTTGGTATCAGCTCGAACGCTGCGACGAGCAACTTGAGAAATAGGAGGAGTAGGCAGTCGCACTGATTCCTTCTTTTTGGCCTTCAATTATTCAGGAGGAAACTGGGAGCCCAGACGCTCGAATGCTTCAACGTCAGTTTCACCATCATTTTCTCTCTTGATGACACTGGTAGCACGAGCAGTGAAAGGACTCTATGCTTATTCTCCCAAACCCGTAGAGCAAAGCTACTATTCGAAGGTAGCGTCTCTCAACTCTTGGTACTATCTATCAGGAGGCCGGATAAGCCATCGAAATACCATGATCAAGAAAGGCAAAGCATCCCGTATTCTGGTTATCTGATGTACCTCAAGTAGGTCAAGTGCTTAAATATTCTATATCACATCATATGTGATATGATGGGCTGGTCTAATCTCAGTCTGGGAGGGTCTCTAAAGTTGATAAAGATTTGTCAAGAATTAGCTAGGACAGCTATTCCGCTAATCTGTGTAACTGAAGCAACTTGTGCCTTCGCCGTTACACAAAGATCACTAGAGCAAGCCGCTTCTCTTAAGGCAAAGAACGGCTTCTAGTAAAGATGCTACCGACACTTATTTATGGCTATGACGAAGGTATAAGAGCAGTTTGCTCATGGATATCCATAACCTCCACTCACGGGAAGACCAGGTTTGCCCCAGACCATCCGTAGAGTGTTGGCGGCTTTCACCAGACTCTCTCCTCAGGCTCGGTGACCGCCAAAAGCCCAATTTCTAAAAACCAAAATAGGCTTCCGAAGCTAAAATTGGGTCAGGAATCAAACAATGAGTACCAGTCTCGTTGCAAGTGCAATGTCTTTTCGCAAGCTCGCTTATCAAGACGTCACCATCAAACGCGATACTCTTGTGTAACATGTCTTATAGATTGAAAGTGGTTATTAGCTGCAGCATACCTATTAAAACATGTCACCATAGTACGTATGTATGCGCCAATCCGTCAAATCACAGGCGTCAGTCTTGAACACTCTGTGAGGCATTCCATTTTGCGGCCAAGAGAAGCGTGGCTGTCAAACATTCAGCCAGCTTAAGGCTACCTATATTGGATAGAAGGATATGGCCAGAGAGTAAGAATCTATAGATTTTGTAAGTACCTTTTATGGTTATGAACCCAAGAGAGTGATAAGATGTCGTCGCAAGAAGCTTAAAGTAACTGATAAGATACCCCACTAACCATCTCCCCCACTTGCCGGTCCTAGCAGGGGTTCGGAGGAGTAATTAGTCCGTTATCCAATCCTCAAGTTGCTGCAACCACAAACAAATCAACCATTCAATACTCCAACGATAACTTCAACAGACTGAACATGGCGCCCGTCGATCGCGTAGACCACAATGCCCTTGAGCGTAAGCCACTCCTCCCGGTGAATCCAACTATCTGCTAACCCCTTACAGAACAGCTCAAGGACATCATTCAAGACCTCTACCAAATCATGGTCCAAGTCTCAACCTACGACTCAGTCGGCCGCTCCAGCAGAGAAGTCCTCGTTAATGAAATGTACCTCCCCTCTCCACACTGTAACCAAAAAAATCTAACATCTCACAAGCAAAACCCTCTCCGAGTCTCTGCGCTCCCTCCACGCCTCAGCCGCCCCTCCCAACGTCCTCCCCTCGGTACCCCCAGAGCTCCTCGAGTACGTCGAGCACGGCCGCAACCCAGACATTTACACGCGCGAGTTCGTCGAGCTCGTGCGCCGTGGAAACCAGCTTATGCGCGGTAAGCTCAACGCCTTTGGTACCTTTCGCGACATCCTCGCCGAGAACATCACCACTGCTATGCCTGAGCTGCGCGACGACGTTGTCCAGGTAGTTGAGGCTACGGGGGGTGTGCCGCCCGGTAGGAGAAATGGCGAGCAGCAGAATGGTACTGGTTCTAATAACGCGTCGTCGACGACGACTACGGGCTGAGAGGGAGTGTAGCGATGATGGATGGCCACATCGCTCGTCTTGTGAGCGTTCATGTGGGTGCTGTTTTGGGACTTTGACTTTTATGATACCCTAAGCGCGTATAATAACGCGCAAATAAATACACGATATTACAAGTAGCATCTTCAGAGTCACAGTTCTTGACTTGAAGAGGAGATTAGCCTAACTAAAGGTGGAGCTTTTGTTGAGATTGGTAGAGAAGAATAGATTGATAGATCAAGATTTACCGTCACATGGGCCTTTATTTGCGGACAAATTTCTATTATGCCAATATCTGACATGGTATGCATAAAACACAACTCCCAGGAACCGATCTAATGAGTCCGCATCCGTATCCTAGGTCCCTGAATCCTAGTAATAAGCAAGAGACGGGTCCGTTCCCCTCTATAACCATGCCCGTCCCTCATCATTCTCTATCCCTAAATAAACGCCGCGACAATGGTATGTTGTATAGCATGCGTGCAAGTCTTCCTGTCGTATGTGTAATACATCCTAAAACATCGATGGTTTGTTTCTGCCGCGTAGAGGGTTGTGCCGCATGCATATATATGCAGACCCAACCAATGCCAGAACCAAGATCACCAATTGCCAGGGGAGCAAGACAGCTGCCGCCATCAAGAATGTCCCATATTGACGTAGCGTGTCAACTAGTCTCTCATGAGCTTCTCGGCGCTGTCCGATATCATCCCGGAACTTGCTGTTCGTGGGGGCTTGTCGGCTAAAACCCTCCTCGTCAGGGGCCACTGCATCTTCGTCGTCATCCTCTTCTTCTTCGTCGAAATAGTCCGCATATTCATCCTCGCTATCTTCTAGGTCGTCATCATCAGCATCGGCTGGTCATGAGAAATTGAAACCACCGGGGTGCCCTCCACGCTGCCTAGGGTCACCACCGAAGTTGAAGTGGGCGCCGCCTCCGCCAGGGAATCCTCCCGCTGATCGGAAACCACCACCACCTCCTCCGAAACCCTGCTGACCCATCATGCTGAAAAGGATCTCAGGATCGATGCCACCCATGCCTCCTCCCATGCCTCCACCGCCGAACATGTCGTTAGGGTCCATGAGATCATCGCCGTTATCATAAGCGGCACGCTTCCTGATGATGTTGTTAGCAGCTTTTATAAACAAGGGGGCTTCGTGGGAATCTTACTGAGGATCGCTCAAGGTCTCGTAGGCTTCCTGCAAATCCTTGAACTTTTCTTCGGCATGCTGGTCGCCGGGGTTCTTGTCGGGGTGAAGCTTGACAGCCATCTTGCGATATGCCTTCTTGATCTCGTCACCCGTGGCCGTCTTCTCAACGCCGATAATCTTGTAGTAATCCTTTCGCTGAGCCTTCTTAAGCTCCAGCTCCGCCTTGCGAATCTCCCGCTGAATGTTACGATCTTCGGGTTCAAGCTCCTGAATCGACTTCCATTCTTTGACAGCATCCTCCCATCTCTCAGCAGCACCCAAAGCGTTGGCCTTGGTCTTGCGGGCCTTTGTGTAACCGGGATCAAGGTTAATGGCCCGTTCACAGTCGGCAATGGCATCGTCGTACTGCTTGAGCTTAATCTTGCATTGTGCCCGGTTCTGCAACAGCTTGGAGTTCATGCTCTTGTTGGAGGGGTCAATTTCCAAAGCAGTCGTATACTTCTCAATGGCCGGCTGTAGGCGGCCAGCCTTGAAATCAGCGTTACCCTCCTCCTTCATACGATCAAGCCTCTGCACAATTCTAAGCCACTTGACAGCATCGCGGAAGTCGGGATCGCAGTTGATAGCCATGCGGAAGCACTGAATAGCCTTTTCGTTCTCACCCTGACCGTACAGCACGCGTCCACGGAGAACAAGAGCCTCAGGATCCTGGTTGTTGTGTCGGAGTAGGTTCATGGCAATGTTCTGTGCCTCACCCAGGGAGTTCTCCCGCCCCATCAAGAGATAAGCCTCACCACGCATGAGCTGCCACTTGCGGGGCTTGCTGACCCGATGACCGAGACCACGTTCGGCCAGATCGAGAGCATGGAGTACCATGGACATGCCAGATCCAGATCCCCGTTGAAGAATGTCACGGGCGGACTGAATGTGGTGAAGCATCTCCTTGGCCGGAGCTATATCCTTGGCAGATGGTGGGGGGTCAATGCGGTTAAAGGTTGTCATAGCTTCCTCTGGTCGACCTAGACCGGTGTAGATACGGGCCAAGCGCAGGAGAATCTTGGCATTCTGGGGATCATAGTCGGCAGCCTTGGAGCAATCCTCAAGAGCGCGCTCATATTGGCCGTTAGACATATAAGCAGCAGCTCGGTTACCTAGATAAGTGGCGGAAAAAGGAAAAAGATCGACAGCTGGGGGTTGTTGTCAGCAACTTGGGGTGTATCAAGCCGTCTATTGCGAATGGCAATGCATACCTTTGCTGTACTGCTCGATGGCCTTGAAGTAGTTCTTCTCCTTGAAGAACCGGTTGCCGGCAGCCTTATAGGACTCGGCATCCTCCGCGGGCGTAGGTGTCGGGCTTGAAGGGTTGGACTTGTGAGGAGGAGGCGGGGGAGCGCCGTCATCATTGCTAGAACCGTTGGGAATAGGAACGGAAAAGTTGGTTTGGGCGTTGGGGTTCGGGTTGGCAGGAGGAGTAGTTGGGCGGGCGCCGTTGACAGGCTCGCGGTCGACATCCATAGAATTTCCGTTCATAGCGGCGGCGAGAGCGGACAGTCGCTTGCGCTCTTCGGGCGGGAGATTAAGCGGGTGTGTATCGGGCTCGTACTTGGGCCGACGAGACGAAGAGTGAGAGTGAGAATGAGAGTGGGAATGGCCTGGGTCGGTAGATTGTCTCGACAGTCTAGAAGAGCGTGAGGTCTTGGTGGACTCTGCAGCGTAAGAGGCGGGCCGAGATGATCTCTTTGCAGATTTTGAAGGCGACTTTGCTCTGGCGGGAGACGCAGGCTCGGAATAGGGTTCAGTGACGTCGTATTCGCGGTCGCGGTCACGTTCCTCAAAACTGGAGTTGCCAGTGGTGGCTTTCCTTGGAGAAGAGGAAGAAGTAGAGGAAGTTGGCTTCTTGCCGCTACCAAAGAAGTTCTTCATTTGTGCCAAACAAAGTCCCGATAGATAAGTACAGATGGAAGAATTCCCAAGAATCCCCGTAACAAGGTTATGCCGGATACTTTACTGTCCGAGTCGATGCCCTAAACGGGCGTTAAGAAAAAAACCGAATTTTTTTTTTGGGGCCGCCTGCCGCGTCCCTCAAAGTGGCTCCGGGAACAGCCCGTCGTGCGGCTCTGAGCCTAAAAGGGGCGGGCGTGGGAGAGTGTGCGTTGGGAATGGCAGGCCAGGCTAGGGGGGGGAGGCCGTAATAGAGGATATGGCCAGATAAATAGTTGGAGAGTGGTGAGAGCGGATGAGAGACAAGACGGGATATTGTGAGAGAGACAGGATAAAAAAGGGGAAACAGAGACAAGATGTCAGAGAGGACAAGGAGATATGAACAGGCGACAAAAAAGTTGATCCAGAGGAAAAGAAGAAGTCGGGGGCAGGGAAAGAGATGATGAAGGAGAAATTGTCAACCTAAGGTAACCAACCCTTGCTTGGCCAATACACGGACAGTTTAGTAGTAGATGCTGTGGCAGTGACGAGTGACAAGCGACAACGGCCGGCCGATTTATCAGCCAGGGCATCCGCATCTCCCAGCTCAACGGAACGCACTTTAGGACTATGTATCACTATGTGCGAAATACGAACATAAACTACCTGATTTCCTAGACTGGTAATCCGCCCCAGCTCGCAGCCTATCGGGTCACTCTATTGCCAGAGAAAACAGAGCGAGAAAAAAAGGTTGGCTGGGTTGCAAGTGTCCAGAAGGTAGTTGCCGGTTGACTGGTTACAGAAGCGGGAACCTAGCCTACTAGGCTGAGCCTGAAGACCCATGTACGGGTATGAAATTGTGACTCGCTGGGGGTCACGTCAAATAGACAACAAGACATCAGTCATGGCGGCTACAGGTCTCCGAGACTTTGGGAACACACGATCAGTTTGTCTGCTGTACGAGTATTCTGTACCTCATCGTCAACCCCCACAACGGAACGGCAGAGTTATCACGGACCATAGAAGCCAAAGCCAATGAAGCAAGGACCAGGTGCGATGGAATAAGGGGTTGATCTGTCATCTGCCTAGTTTACACTACAACACAATATGCGTTGTCTAGATGCAGAGCCCAACCAAAACACACTACAAAAGACAGAAAGAGGTTGGAGGCCGGGGATAGTAGGTAGTCTATCCGTACCTAGTAGTAGTCTATCAATGACAGCATTTGGAACACCAAAACCTGCTGTTTATAGCAAAAGAACAACATGCTCCGCTATCAATGAAATCCACAGCCGAATGTCACCAGCCAAGCCAGAGCTAATATCGAATCACGGTCAACAAAAGACAGACAAAAAAAATCTGTCAATTTCTATCTCCCACCCCGCGTCAAGTCAAGTCAAGTTTAGTGCCCGTCAGTAACAAGGCCCCGGCCCGCGGAGACTAACGTAACCTAATATCGAGGACTTGCGCTTATCCAAACGTCATTCTAGAAGGTTCAGTGGGGCGGCCCGGCCTGCTTCCCCCCTAGGACCCTGAGGTGACAACGTTTCCCCAGCCACGGACACCACCCTCTCACAAGCCGTTCTTAGGCGCTCTCACAAGGCTTTCCTGGTCTCTCTCCCAACGGCTTTTATCATCCAGTCACGGCTTCGCACTCTCATATGATACATATTAAAGGTGGCGGGGATGCACTTTTGACTGTAAAAAGCTGGGGTCCTAAAGGGGCTTGTGTTTCGCCTATGTTGGCTGCAAATCATCACTGTCCACGGATCCACGGATTGTCTTCCTGTGTTGTCAGCTCAAGCCATTATCCAGCCCGTTCGTTTCCTTCAACCTGGATATCTCGTGTTATGTCATGTCTGTCGTTGTCCACTTTGATGGTGATCCTCCAACAGGTGTGCCGGTAGTGCGTAAAAGAAAGCTTGCAGGACAGTTCAGCCATGACATAGTCATATGTGTAATATATAATGCAGTTTGCATGGTAGCTATGTCATATCCGTCTTTTCTTATTAGACATCATACTATCGAGTACACATATAATGCACCGCGGGAACATCCCTTGCAAAATGCTGTATCACCTGCATCGGAAAACACTTGAGGGCGTACAACCGCTCGCAAAATTATTAGTGTTTGCTGCCGATTGACATGACACAGACCTATCATCTTTATTTCAACATGGTCGTGGTCAAATGGACGAGCATAGCTAAAGTGAAAGGTATAGGCTGTGAAGTGGAGGCCAGGTGTTCATGTTGAACCGAGTTGGGTGCGTATGTCGCTAGATAACTTTAATTGATTTTGGGTCATGATGGATTTATTAGACTTAGGCATAAGTCTTCCCTGTTTTAACTTTTGTAGTATTGATACATCTGGGCAGCCTTCTTTTGGCAGCTAGTTACATTTTCTTAAATGGGCTGTGAACAGGACGTCTAATCACGTCACTCAACATGAGTACCAAACATCACTCTTGCAGCTGAACATGTTTTCGGTTATTTCATTCGTTCTTTCATGGAAAATATTTTTAAACGACTATCAACTGAGAGTGATGCCACTTGATAGTGGGCTCACCATCGACTTCATCTACAGGCAACATATACTGAAGTGCCTAAATCTCGGACGTGGTAGCGAAGCACATGTTGCTCTGCTTGCAAAAGAGCCATGATTTACAAAAGCTAAACATATTAGATATGTAACGAAGTAACCATTAAGATACAACACAAGCGAGGCCAAAGTGTTGTCCGTCCGGTATTTGTCTCAGTCTCCTGTCAGCCTCCAACTATCGATGGCTATGATTCACGGCAATTCCCCCTCCCAGGTATCATGTCTGATTCTTTCTCTCATCTCATCTAGATTGGAGTCACATGTGTTACTCCCCAGGTGCGGTAGCCGATACAGCGAAAGTCAATCATGAAACCTTTGACGCAGTAGCCATATCCCGGACAGGTATTAGACTCTCCTTGTCCATTCGAGAGATAAACTTCGGAATATTCTGTAACAAATCTTTATGGCTTTCTTTTATTTTGGTCTATTCTTACGATCTGGCGTAATGGTTCTGGTAAGTTACTATAGGTACGCAACAAGCGGAACAGCTATTATCTGTCTCTCTATCATATACTGTGAACCCGCATTGTATTGAATAAGTATCTCGGTCAATGAAATATTTGCCACTTACCTGTATGTAGAAGGCCTGTGACTACGCCCATTTGGAAGGACAGACCGTGTGAAAAATATGCCCAGCTTCCAGAAATCATTTTCTGCTACATTCTGATCCCTGGACGTACATTAGACATTGAACGGCATAAACAAGCATAGAAGAACTTCTGGTTGCGTTTTAGAAGATCTAAGAACTAGAAACTACAAGAGTAATGACGCGTCATAAGGTTTGAGGTCTTCGAGGCCGTCACTGGCTCAGTACACCGCGGACACCAGACTTTAGCGGAGTTTGATGACTCTAGATGAACTGCTTGCTTCAGTTGTCTCAAATCTTGGTAAACTGTCTAACCTTATGCAAATGTAGGAACGATGAATTCAAGTATCACTATATCACATCCTCATGTCACTCTCTTGCCATGGTCTCCATGACCTGTTTGCTATCACAATTTCAAGTTGCAAATTCTACCACATCCAGTCATACAAGGTATCATGTGCTTTGTCAATTTGTATCGGTACCATACAGAGAGATGCAATCTTACATGATCTGTATATTCGAGGAATGCCACTTGGATGGTCGAGCTTATTAGCCCCCCGAAATCCCATCTATGGTCATATTGTCACCTTCATAGATACCGTCTCGATGTGTTCTGGCCTGTCCTCTTCCTCGTAGTCCGTTGCTGGGCAAGAGCACGTCCCTGCGTCTGTTGTTGAGCTGTTCCACAGCACAGCTTTAAAAGAGTCGACGTTGGCACTGCTGTAAGGATTTACAGCTATAGGCCACCAAGCCTGTTATGATACTAACAATGTTGTTTGAAGCTAAGAGAAGGCCTCCAGAGTGCGTGATAATAATCATATTCTCATCCGATGACTTATGCTATTCCCAAGTGCTACCCAGACCATGAACCGTACCAAACCATCCTTTTCCGTAACAAAAACCGCCATAATCAAGTTACATTAAGATACCCAATCCCAGTAAGAACTCATTCGTCTCCGTTCTCGTTCGACTGGCCATCCGATCCATTGTTAGAGCCCATGATAGAACTGACGAAATCCTGGTACTTAAAGACCTCCCCCCTCTTGGCGCCTCGGTGAGCGTGCATATTGCGGTTAAAGGCCCGTCGCCCGGTGAACCCGTTCATGATCTTATCCACTTCACTTGCTGTCAAAGCCTTCTCACCAGGCTCAGGCGCCGTGTCGAGGAGAGCATTACGCAGCTCGACCAGATCTACCTGACCACTGTCGTCGTCGTCAAAAGCTGAAAAGGCTGAAAGTAATTCTTCGCTGGGCGAGAGTGCTGCTAGCGCATCGGCAAGCGAGTTGAGAAATACTGCGAGAGTAATGGTCTGAGGCGCAGATGGAGGAAAGAACTTGGATACGTCGGCGGGACTGGAAGGCAGGCCTGTTTCTTGATATCAGTCATAGTCTCTATTAGGTAAAGATGCGGCTCATACCAAGCTGGGTGAGCATATCGCTGACATCCTCGCGGTTCACAACGCCATCACAATCCCGGTCCAGGATCTGGAAGCCATCACGCAGTGTCCGGACCTGAGTCGGCTGCAATTGTGATAGGGAGTTGCCGTTTCCAAGTGTCTTCGATAGAGGCGTTCGTGGAGCGACCGGGGACATGCGCGTAGGAGTTGTAGGCAGTGAATTCATGTCGTCTTTTGTTGGCGTCTTGGCCTTTGGTGTCCAACTGAGTTGTGTACTTGTGGGAGTAGTCGGTCTAGCGAAGCGTGATGTTGAGCCAGGAAGTCCGCCCTTGGTCGGTGATCCAGCCGGCGAGACTGTGCTATGTCGAAGAGGAGAAGGTGATGCTGGGGATTCGGGTCTACGAAAGGGAGAGCTGCGAGTGGGAGAAGAGCCATAGCCCAGAGGAGAGGGTTTGTATGTGGCCGGTACAGACTGAAAAGACGGTGTTAGCTGGGACGAGCGTCACTTGCCAGGATTGTTCGTCATGGAAGATGTACCATTGTCTCGTACGTGGGTCCGGACACTTGGACGAGCGGAGATGGGGAAAATAAACAGGATCAAGAAGACAGGGAGAAGAAAGGTAATATCTTGAGGCTGATTCTTTGAAAGAAAAATAGGACGTAGCGTGAAACAAGTTAGGTGTCTGTGGGATGGTGATGGGCAGCTGTAGTCGTCATTCGGGGAAATTGAAGTTGCAATGCGATTCAACGAGTCTGGCCAAAGTAAACAAACCAGCGGTTCACAGGGAGATGCGACACCTGCCACAGCCACAAATCAAGCCACAATGACAGGGGATATCAAGCCACACCACAGCAAAAAGCCAAGTCTGAAGTTGTGGCGCTTGCATAGCGCTAGCGGGAAATGGGTGGCCCAAGCACCCTCCAACCAGAAGCTGAAAGCTGCGATTCAGGGGACGAAAGCGACCCTTTTTCTTAGTGGGGACGGGATTTCAGTGGTCGAGGGCCTTTTTTTGATAATGGTTTTTCTGTTTGAGGATGTCTGATGGACTAATTAAATTCTTTGGCATTAGTACAGTTATAGGCTCTAGATGTCGGCCAGTTTGACCAAAGCAGCTTGGACCACGTTTTGAGCAATCTCCAACCGCTTTCAGGGGTTAAAAGGCTGAACGGGGGAGGGGAGGAGGGGGCAAAAGGCTGGTCCCGATCTTGTGGATATTGTAGTTCGTTGTTGACCTTTTGAACACAATCTATCTCTCTCTCAGCCTAACAGCTCCTTGCTTCATATTGAGAAGGAAAAAACGAATATTGGAACTCCTACTTTGAACAACTTGGCTTCTCTTGGTTCAACTTCTTCCGCCTACAACAATATTGTCTGTCCCCACTGGGATAGGTAGTCAAGTCTCTTTGCGCAAGTTGCGCCCACTTGTGGCGGACCATGTCTCGGTTACAACACTCTCTCTAAATCGTTCTCATTATTACATACGATAATAGTGCTACTATCACAGCTCGCTTCTTATCAAGACAGCTGCCATATTCGATCAAGCAAAGAATTGGGTAACGCCGAAAGTGGAACAAGCGTCGATCCCAGTGCGCATTACACCGCATCCTTCAACGTAACTTGTCGGACCTCCCGATTCGAAGCGCAACATCACCCGACCCGGACCCTACGAGGGTTATTCTGTTCTGTTTTGTTACATCACAGCATAGTAACTAATCCAATCCAAGGGTTGTGAAAGCTGTGTCTCGTGTTTCGTGTCAGGTCTCGGAGCCCCGTCCTCGGCTCTGTCCTACGGCCGCCATCATGGCTTCTTCATTCCAGTCAGCGTTGCCATTCTTGACAAAGACTGCCAGCAACAGCACACACACTCACGGTCGCAACTATTCCAATGGGTCATTGCCCAACCGACGTACCTCGCTCGCTTCGTTTCATTCTTCGCGCCCCCAATCGCAAATGTCACAGGTCTCGCCGCCTCCGTCGAGGTCGCCTCTTCCTCCTGGCCTCGAAGGCGATCGTATTTCCGACCCAAACTCTCAATCAAAGACCCCTTCGACCGGTCTGTCTTCTCAGCACTCCTCCCTCTCGCCTCCACGAAGAGCCAATCCTCATGCACGACCTTCGAGAAAGCTTCGATCCCAGTACCCAAGAGGTTCTACCGAAAATCATGTCGAATATATCCTGGTCGCATCCTTCGACATCGATCGAGGTCCCGTCATGGAGCACCAATATCCAGTTGCGATCACAGGAGACGAGAATATGTTGGCTGAGCTCATGTTGCCGGATCAAGCCCATGCTCGAAACCAGGACTGGACCATCTTCTTCCTGCACAAGGACACAAGCCAGGAAGAGGAGGACGAGGAGCGCAAAGCTAAAGAGGAGCGAAAGAAGAGGCGTAAGAGACGACGTGATAAGGCGGCCGGTATAATAGACGAGGAGGACGGGGAAACTGAAGAGGATCTACCAGAGGATGAAGAGGACGACGACGACGATGAAGAAGACTGCGACGATTCTACGGATGATGAACCCGAGGGCGGCGAGGGCCCTCCTCTAATTTATGTGCTGAATCTAGTCAACACCAAACATGACAAGTCGGTCAAGCGAGGGGCCATTGTCAAGGCCATGGCCATCTGCACGCGACATCCCTTCTTGCATATATACAAGGCAAGTAACCTTCCCGCGCATCTCTTGTGTCCGCATGCCCGCTAACCGCCTCTCCAGCCGCTGCTACTATTGGCCCTAGAGGAGTACTTTAAAGCGCCTGTTCCAGAGACATTGGCCATGCTATACGACTCAGTCAACGCCATGGACTTGTCCCTTATGCCCAAACTCAGTCTTCTTGAGCGGCATTTGTTACAAGCAAGCGATAACAGGGATCTCTTTGTGGAAAAGTTCGAGCGAATGATTCAGATGCGGATAGCCGAAGACCAGCGCGAGGAAGCGGCAGATCAATCATTGGAGGCGACAAGGAGTCCAACAAAGCTGACTGGTATATCAAGAGCTGGCACCAAGGCCCATGTCGAGGGCGGCCAGTCGATTTACTCGGTTCCCCGCGACACCCACGAGTTTGAGAGCAAGGTCATGTACAAGGGCATACCCATCCCTATTAAAGTACCTGTTGCTGTCATGCCAGAAACCGTCGGTGACTTTTCACTCATTAAGCTCATTCAGAACTTTTCAGATTCTCATCAGAAATCGCCTCAGCCCTTTGCGCTGCACCCGCATCTCACTACGAATGGATCCAACACACATCCCATCATCGTGCTGGCCAACGCGCTCTTGACGCAAAAGAGAATCATCTTTCTAGGTTACAACATGCCCTCAGGCGAGGTCGCTGAAGCTGTCTTGGCTGCCTGTGCTCTGGCCTCGGGTGGTATCCTTCGCGGGTTTACACGACATGCTTTCCCGTACACCGACTTAACCAAAATCGACGACTTGCTCAACGTGCCCGGGTTCATTGCTGGTGTCACAAATCCCACCTTTGAGCTCCACCCCGAATGGTGGGACGTCTTGTGCGATTTACCAAGTGGAAGGGTCAAGATTAGCACAAAGATTGACCCTGCTCCGGTGACAGAGGGCCTGCTGTACTTCCAGCAGCAGAATGCAGCTTTTGCGACCATAGCCAGCGGTACGACCAATACGACCCAGGATTACACTGGCGATGGCGCCTTTATGGCCGATGTTCTCAGGAGCATTGCGGCAAGGCATGGTGAGCGTGTGATTCGAGCAAAATGGCGTGACTGGGTTGGGAAATTCACTCAGATTGCAGCCAAGTTTGAGGAGAGCGTATATGGAGCTAGCGCCTTGTACATTGGAGGTGAAGATCAGGACCTGATGCCACCAGGTGCCAACGGACATGGCTACGTCTGGGCGGATGATACGGCTAAGCATAAGGAGCTCGCCGGTAATGTGACACGAATTGAAGGATGGCGCAATACCCGAAGCTACTACAGCTTCATCCAGGTACGAATATTCACTTCGAGCCAAAGTACGATCTTATGCTAACATTACACAGGACTTAGCACAGGTATATACCATCCGGCCACTGAAAGGCCTCGACCTGGCCCATCTTCACGACCGCCTACGAATGCAGCGCCTAACGCCCGCGCAAAGCAGGGACATCTATCTCACCATTTCCAAACACGTCCACACATATGACGAGGTCTGCCTACTCCTCAGTGTCGCTCCCGAGTCCCATGCCGGGCTGTTCTACCTCGCCCTTGGCCTTTTTCACAAGGACCGCGAAGTCCGTCTCAGGACGGCAGATCTCCTGGAGCGCATTGCAGAGCACGAGGCAGGCCAGCACTGGTGGAAGAGCCTCAGCCGTTTTGAAAAGCTGGCGTATGTGCGCCTTCGCCGAGAGGTAGACGCCGAGATGCAGGCGAAGCTTGAAAAGGAGGGTGTGAGTCCAGAGTTGGAGCGGAGGATTAGCTGAATGTTTCAAGTGGAGTTGTCTCTATGGGACTGAGAGTATTGGGTTTTTTGGGACGGAGTAACGTTGACGAGTTATTACCTGGAGGTGGCATGTCTATGGGTTCGCATCATATACCTTCTCTCACACATCTTTGCGGCGTTTTTTACTTTACATATATGGGCGCAATACGACAATCACGTTTCATGTTCAAAAAATATTCCCTCTGGAGTGATTTCGAATAGGACATTACTATTTTACTTGCTTTTTTAGGTTCTTTGAGTCGGAGGATTTACGCCTCCTTGTCAACTAGAATCTAGTGCCATATATCGTCATGGCCAACATCACCGAGAGCCTTTTTGCTTCTCGCGAGCAGACTATGTATAACCCGTTAATACATTCTGCCTTGATTTTCTTTCCAAAGATGGCGCCGTATATTAACCCGACCGATCATCAAAGACCTTTTTTTTACTTTTTGTCGGTTTTCACCCTTTTACAGCGCGCTGCGTGGTAGTCACAAGAGACCAAGGGCCTTGGCGGCGTGCTTGACGTGGTCCTCGCCGAAGGTGGAGATGAAGAAGTAGGAGTGGTCGTAGCCCTGCAGAAGTGAATTAGTATCATGATTTTGCTGGAAAGTTGAAGAGATACTTACATCCTGGTAGCGGAGGGTCAGGCCCTGGATGCCGTTGTCCTTGACAACCTTCTCGAGGTTCTCGGGGAGGAGCTGGCCCTGCTTGTAGAAGTTGTCGCCAGTGCCCTAGTACGTTATTAGTTTACTGAGCTCAGATGTTTTGGCCAAGAGGTCGAAACTTACAACATCGATGAGGGCAGGGAAGTTGCCCTTCCAGCTCTTGATGAGCTCGGTGGCATCGTGCTTCTTCCACTCCTCCTTGTCCTCGCCGAGGTAGCCCTTGAAGGCCTTGTCACCCCAGGGGCACTGCGAAGGGTTGGAGATGGGAGCCCAGGCGCTGACACTCTTGTACTTGCCAGGGTTCTTGAGGAATAGGGTCAGAGCACCGTGGCCACCCATGGAGTGACCGGAGATAGAAACACGGGAAGAGTCAACCTCCTTGAACTCGCTGAAGATGAGGTCGGGCAACTCCTTGGAGATGTAGGTCTCCATGTTGTAGTGCTTGCTGTAGGGGTCCTTCTTGGCGTCGATGTAGAAGCCGGCGCCGCTGCCAAAGTCGTAGGCGTCGTGCTCGCCGGGAAGCTCGAGGCCGCGGGGGGATGTGTCAGGGTAGAGCAGAGCGAGGCCGAGCTTAGAGGCGTGGGCATGGAGGAAACCCTTCTCTGTGACGTTGTCGGGGGTGCATGTGAGGCCAGAGAGGTAGATGAGGAGGGGCGCGGGCTTGGAGGAGGAGGCGGAGGGGGGGAGGTAGAGGGTTGCGTTCATGGGCGTTCCAGTGACGGAGGACTGGTGGGTGAGCTTGAGGAAGCGTCCTCCGAAGCTGTTGATGGTTGCGTTGGTGGTGAAGGCCATGATGGGCGAGATGTGTCTAAGGTAGTTGGACAGAATAGTTGCGATAGAATCAATTGATGCTGGGTATAAAATTTGATGATGGTTTCAAGAAGAAAAAGAGAAAAGGGTCAAGCTAAAAAGACGTAGGTAGCTTTACTATGAAATAGTCCAGACAAGGAGGGGAAGCTTCCAGTCAACCTTAATAACGTGTGAACCGGGGATAGCTCCCCCACCATCCACCATCGGTACCCGGATGCCCCAATTAACATGACGAATGCCGAATTATCTCCCCGCCCCGATTTACACTGTTTCCCCGCCCCGGAGTCCGGAAACCCCTCCGTGTCTCGACGGCTCGTCCTCCAATGAATCAGATAAATGAGATCATTCCTGTTATCGATGCCTCCAAAAAATCTCCATTGCTCGGTGTTTTTGCCTATGCTCCGTCCCCAGCAACCATGCCGGGAAATGACTGCCGGGCTGTATCCCAAGTCTTCATGGGCTTCTCTTCTAATCGTAGATAAGTCAGGCAAAATGGTATAATCTAACAGCTTCTTTCATATGTATCAGTCAAATATAAGACGATGATAAAGCTAATTCATTAAGTATTAGATAACATACTCATAATTAAACAGTTCTAGTAAAAACTATTCCTAACTTTGCTGGACCCCTAGCCAGATCCTGGTCCGGCAATGGGAACATCCAGCTTGCAAACAACCAAGTAACGCTAACTGACAAGAGAACACATCATCGACGACAAGGCCGTCGCTCACGACTATGGCGGCGATAGTTTCTTCTTTAGCGAACAGTCAAAGCTGCTAAACAACGTATTCCACTTAATAGCAGTCAAGTTGAACTTGTTCTCGTATCCAAAATCCACAGCACCAAACGTACACCCCGTAGGGCTCTTGCAGATATCTTTGCATCCGGTTGTACGTGGAAAGCACTCAAAGTCTTCGCCGTCGGGGGCAAAGGTGCTGATATTTTGATAGTATGGCTTGGGAAGCTGGTGACATTTTTCTAGCTCGTAGACTTGGTGATTGCATGTGCCTGTTGCGTTGGCGCCTGTGCACATCAAGACCTGCAGGCAGGAAGGTCAGTCTTCTAGAAATGGGATGGAAAGATCTGAGATGAGACGAAACATTAGGCTGTTGGAGTGGACTTACACCTCCGATCTCGCGCTTGTGAATGGGAGTTGCAGATACGCTTGTAGCGGTAACCGCTGTGATGGCGATAGAGAACTTCATTTCTGCTGAATTCTCGTCCGGTCTTGGGTGTGAATGTCTGCGATGCAGTGAAAAGTATGAATAAAAGAGTTCCTGGTAGAGGCTGAAATTGAATTGCTGTGGAAGCTAAAGGTAATTGTATTCTTTGGTCTGTCTTATTATTTGCCGCTGCAAGTTGTACCAACCTCTTGGTGCTACACCAGAGGTGCAGCAACCAACCTCTTTATACCAAACCTACAAACTTACAACTTCACCAATCTCGTCTGTTTACCTCCTACGTGCGGCTCATGTGATTAGTCCCAAACCTTCTAATTCGCATCACTTTAAGAAAAAAGAAATCTCCGCCGACGTCATGTCAATCAACCAGCCCCCACTGGAGAGGGAGATCACTCTAACCTCTAAGCCTCCGTCACCTTGAATTACCCAGTGAGACTCCCAGTGAGGAAAGCCCCCAGCTGAAGGGGATTGCAAAAGTTTACCTGCACGATCTGCAAAGCTACGGCTGTCACGGATCTTCCCCTCAACGTTAACCTGTTTCCGGATCAAAGTGGCACAACGTCGGAGGCTGGAGATACTATTCTGAGCATGTGGTTGGACAATTCGTCTACTTGAGCCTAATTCATCACCAACTTCTGAATGTGCAATAAGCCACGGACGCTAAAGATTTCCTCCTGCATCTCCCTGCGTTTGAAGTTGACAAAACATCCGTCAAGTCGAAACTGCGTGGTATGAGGGATTGCTCCCTTGCTTGGATTGGCCGTGTATCAGACCTTCTGACGTATATAAGAGACCAGAGTTATTGCGCTTCAAAATGTGCCGATAAGCCGTCCGATATCATAAGATGCCGTCATGTCTCGCTCCGTTGTTTCAGAGAAACACAAACAGACCATGCCATGATATTCCAAACAAGCCCTTCTCGCTTGACATCATTCCCGCGTGGCATCCGCCGGACAAGTCCACGCCAGATCTGATGTGACGTTACAGCCTCCGTCAATGGTATCGCAGGAAACATTCTGTCCGTCTTCATCAATGACTTGGTCAGTCAATCAACACTCTTGTGCACCCAGACACAGAAGCAACGTGATTTCCTTGATGTTTTTTTGTCTAGTTCCTGTGTAAACCAATCTCAAACGCCGCGCTTATACATCATTAATTAACCTCCTGATACACTACTCAAAGGTGCCAAGCCAGAAGGGAGCACGACGTCCCAGATCGATTGTGGTCTAAGGAGGGCCGCATGGGTATATACGCCTCGTGGGCAATCGGTAGTTTCGCTTCGTGCCAATCCTTTTCTCGCTTACTGCAGCAGTTCCTCGCAGGTCCAATCCTCATAGCTGCACCACACCCGTTAGCTAGCTATCCTAATCATCCAACAAGGACTGCTACTTACTAGCCATCAGGCATGTATCGCCGCACGATCAGAGGGATCTTCTTTTCGCGCATCTCCTTGATCGCAATCTGGAGGGGATCCGTCTCACCCTCGAGATCAACAAGCACAGGCGCATTCATGCTGTTCCTAGTTAGCATCCTTAGATTCGTCTTGTTTTTCGTCGAGATGAAGCCAACCTGATCTGCAGAGCACGTGTGCCGAGAATACGCGCCCTCTCGTACTTTGTCATATAGGGGGTTGTAGTTCGTTCGCTCTCAGGGATTTTCTTGTCTTTGAGCAGCTTGTCGCCGCCCTTGAGCGCGTTCGCAGCGGCAGAAGGATCGCCTGAGATGACCACATTATCCTGATCATCTCCGTCTTGTCGCTGTTCGCCATCCTCCTCCTCGAGCACCTCGGGGTCGTAGAACTCGGTGACTTCCTCATCCTCGTACATGGGCTCGTCGCTGCCTACGAGTTAGAATCGCGTGCGCTTTGCAGTCACAGGATCGCGCAACTTACCCGCCAGCGCCGCCCATATCATCATCGCCAAAGTCAGACATTTTGATGGTTATCAGATAAGGACTTTGTTGTACAGAGAGAGTGTTGCGTTTGAAAGTTGTCTTCGCAATGGGTTATTTTGGAAGCGTCCAGACCAGCCTCGTAAAAAAGTTCTAGGAGAAAGAAGTAAAATCCAGTCTGGCCGGAGTTTATCCGGCGCGCGCTCCAAGAAGGCACATCCGCAAATGTGGGTCGCGCTTGCCTCGTAATCCTTGTCAATGTAAGTCGTCCCCCACCGAAAAATTCAAGGTGACCGCCTTAAATTCATTTTCGATTCTGCCACTCTCGAGCTTGTCTTGATCTCGACAGCTCAAGGCGTCCTCAGCATGACAGCATCATGAGTAAACGAAATGCTGCTGAGGCGGCACCTGAAATGCCATCGGCCAAGAAGCTTCATCGCGATGGTCCTGATGATTTATGTATGTTTCTCTGCCAATTAGGAGCTCGAGATGTAGCTGCTAACTTCTAAACTTAGACATAGATGATGCCGAGGACGATAGAACAAGTACTCATACTCCGTACTCTACCCATGAGCCCGATTCGCCCCAGACAGTCAATACTGCCGCTACAACTCCTCGGGCCAAGTTTCCTTCAGATCTAAAGACCCTCGCGTGCACTTGGCCTGACTGCCCCAAAACCTTTAATCGACCCGCCAGACTACGAGACCATCTCAATTCTCATACCAATTCCCGTCCATTCAAATGCCCTTATGACAACTGCGAAAAGGATTATATCGAGGACAAGCATCTGAAGCAACACATAAAAGCAGTTCATACTCTCGAACGAAAACATGTCTGCCCAAAAGAAGGCTGCGGCAAGAGCTTCGTCACCGGCACTCGTCTCAAGCGCCATCAAGCTGTCCACGAAGGCGAGGAGAGATTCCGCTGTCAAGATTGTGGCCAGAGCTTCAGAAAGAAGGAGACGCTGAGCAAGCACGTTCGCAAAGACCATCAGGGCTTACCTGCGCTTCAGTGTCCCGAGGAAGGGTGCATACAGGCATTTGACTCTAAAGCAGCCTTGAAACGACACCGCGAGAAAGATCATGGTGAGGCAAAGTTCTGGTGCGGCGAGTGTCCTCTGAAGAGAATGCCCGATGGTACCGAACAGCGTGTGGGGTTTACCACCGAGGTACTGCTCCAAGCACATGTCCGTCAGGAGCATCAGAACTGTATCTTCTGCGAGTTCAAGTCGGCCTCGCGATGGGAACTTGAGAAGCATGTGGAAATGCATCATTCTGGACAATCAGTCGAAGACCGGAAGAATATCTTATGCCCGTACGATGGATGCATCAAGAAGTTTACTAAGAAATCCAATCTCAACGCCCATATTCGCACAGCACATGAAGGCTTCCGCTTTATCTGTGGCCAAGTCGATCTCAGTGGTACAGACTTACAAGGTTGGACCAACGATCAGGGCTGCGGTGACAAGTTCAGTACCAAAGGTCGACTGGAGGATCATATCCGCTATAAGCATCTTGGCCAGGAACGTCCCAAGCTCTCCAAGCCTGAATCTTCTCAAGAAGTCAACCTCATCGACGAGCTCTCTGGTGCTGCTAACCAGGCAGAGAGGACTATCTCTTGCCCTCACTGCCATGAAGCCTTTATTCGCTACCACGACCGTGACGTGCACATTGAATTGTTTCATGGACCCGCTGCCGACCCAGCACTGCTTCTATCAGGTGACCAGCTTGACCCCAGTCAGATTTTCTTTGGCGATAGCTTTGCCAACACGCCAACTTGGATTGGCACTTTACCTGAGGATGACATCTTTGCTGCCTCGATGGACTATGGCCCTCCCCATGATGAGTGGCCTGAAGATGAGGCCAACATACTCTTGCTAGCACGCGATCCATCAGGCCAGGATCCTCTTATTGATCCGGCTCTCGGTGCGCTGTAAAAAAGACTTTTGGGAAATGGAATGGCGTTGTCTTTGATATTTTGGACGTGAAAAAAATAGATACCCGGCCGCGAGGCCTTGACGGATGTCCCCTCCGCGGGAGTATGAGTACCGTCATGATGTACATGAAATGCATGTCACAAAAGCAATGGAATGATTTTTACGAAACAATAGTCAATGGAACTGGTATAATTCGATACCTCCGTATGAGTGATGTTCTCCCCGTCTATGCCGGAATGCCTGGGCCCAATATCATTTTCTTTCTCACACCCAATGAACACCATGTGTAAGCCAAATTGTAACCCTACCCAACACCACGCAGAATAAGAAACAAGCAATGGAAAGCAAACAATGAACAAAGACTATTCAGGGCCATTGAGGGGCATGAATGCATCTCCTAACTACATATACCATGACTTTAGGGAATTAGTGAGAACCCACCAGCGCATTGCTAAGTCCCAGCAGTGCCATACCAAAGAAACCAAACAAGATACATAGATTGCGGCTGTGGTTGAGGCTCAGACTCTCGACAAACAGCTGTAAAGCCACGCTGACCATTATGCCCGAAG
Organism: Fusarium guadeloupense; assembly: GCA_021655865.1. Taxonomy (NCBI): domain Eukaryota; kingdom Fungi; phylum Ascomycota; class Sordariomycetes; order Hypocreales; family Nectriaceae; genus Fusarium; species Fusarium guadeloupense. The sequence continues at coordinate 73,075 of JAJJWM010000271.1, read as the reverse complement.
TGATGGCAAATAGACAAGCGTATGCAGAAGAATTGGGTTGCATGTTTGTTCGGTCGGCGAGCTTGAACCACAATGCAGCAATGCCTGCGCCAATGGGTTGAGAAAGGCCGCCGAGAAACGCTGACCAAGCCATGGCTTTCCAGCGGGAACCCAGAGCCATGTAGAGAGGAAGGCACATGGCAAAGCCTTCAGTGATGTTATGAACGAAGAGTGCCATGAAAACGTTGAAGCCCAGAGATGGGTTCACGTGGTTAGTGGCGTAGGTGATGAACCCTTCGGGGAACTTGTGTAAGGCGATAGCAATAGAGGTTTGAAGGCCGATGGATAAAAATGCGTTGGTTGGAACATGATGGTGATGCTGCGCCTCGACATCCTCGTCTTCTGGCGCAGACGAACATGATGTATCGTGCTCAGAATCTTCCTCTAGGACCACTGGATCTATTGGTTCACGCGACTTGGCTCTGCTGGTTCGGTATGTTGGGCTGATAAGTGGTTCGGTGGAATCTTGGTGGTCATGATCGTGCGGATGGCCATCAAATTCGTGGCCATGCTCGCGTCCGCGGCCCAGGAAGGACCCAGTAGTTGTGCGAAGAATCTGAGCTTGTCGACCAGGTCTGCTAGGTAGGCTGATACGATTGTTCAGATGCTTGAAGCACTCTTGGCCGCATGGGTCCGAGAATCCATAACAAGAGTTCAACTCGTCGCAGTTGCACTTGGTATCCTGCACAAAGGACATGACACGCTTCTGAACCTCTCGCATGGATTTTCTCCTCTCAGGGAAGGCCTCAGTATGTCCGGGAGTGGTACGACTTCGAGTTGGGCTGGGAGGGCGATGCATTTCATCACCGCGGGCGGATGCATGTCGCTTGAGAGGCTTGGTAGTATCCAAAGTAGACTCGAGTAGCGGAGTAGACTCGGTGGCTATAGGTTGGTCGTGACCATTCGCTATTTTGGCCAGTGTCTTATTGACGGGAGCTTGAGGTGGTGGAGGGTAAGAAGATCGACGACGAGCACGGCTCGCCCTAGACTGTCTTCTGTTGTGTTGACAAGAGTTGTCTTTAGTTGCAGCTTCATCATGCGAATGATCGCATTCGACCACATGGGTGGGCATAAACTGGTGAAGCAATCGCGAAACGCCCTGAATACCGATAAATCCAATAACAAAGCAGCCTATCATGATGAGGCCCGCGGATTGCTTAGACCACTTGGCATCCTCAAAATACTCCTTGGACTCTGGTAGCATACTATACAATGCGGAAAAGAGCTGAAGGAACAATTAGTAAGGTCAAGACATGCAAACAGATATGGGGGATGAGAGTACCATAACACCGAAGCTCAAGCTTAGAGAACATGCCAGGAAGACGTTGCTATCCTGGATACGAAAATTTCTCTTGCCAGGAAACAAGCGAACGATTACGTCGACGCATACTATGGCAGCACCAATAACGCAAGCTGTGGGTGATTGTTAGCTGTTGCATGTCTCGAATGCGCCCAATTCTTGAGACTATCAAACTACTCACCAATGCCGCTGACAACACACATGATCCAGCCGCGGGTATCATTGTCAAGGCTGGTTGGCGCCACCGTCGTGGCCATCCTGATGGGTTGTGTCGTCTTTCTGTATGCGCGGGAGTATGCGCTTGACAGGGTATGCTTGGGATTGATGAAGATGAAGATTAGAGATTCAAGCTGTATAAAGTCTCGAGCGCAAGAGTTGCGATGAGCGCGAAGAAAACGAGCAGAAGCTGTCGATCTTTTGGTTCCAGGTCTGACGTAGCGAGCGAGCAGGGGAGGTCGATGTTCTCTAGCGCAGCGCGAAGCGGGGACCCTTTTATCCTCGAGTCGTGTCAATGACTAGTGATAGACGAAGATGAATCTCGATAAAATGACAAAGAAAAAAGTGAACAAAGAAGACGGTGAGTCAATGGTGATGGTTGAAAAATAAGAGGCCGATTCAAGGCGATACATGAATCATGTTGAGTGATTAGGCTTTGCCTGACAATGAAAGGCGCCGCTTCAATAAGGACCCTTGCTAAGGAGCCTCCTTCCAAGAAAGATGTAGGAGTTGTTATTTCAACCTCTTGCCTCGACCAAAAGACAAATGATTACAGAGCTAACCCTAGAGGGTATCTAAGGTAGATCTATCCTTTATCAACCTTCCCGTGGCCTTATGCGTGCAAGATAACCCGGGGCTAAGAGTTGGGATCATGAGGCCGAGAAACTGTCCCTCAAGGTTCTCACGTCTCAGCATCTGCACGCCATTGGATCCAATCCATGACACGACGTTTCCTTGACCGCCTGCAACGGCTTACGAATTGTTTTATCTTGTGTGATTAGGAGTTGCCTAATGAGACACCAGGGGGATAGCACTAATAAAAGCTCTGCAATTGTCCTCATGCCGTGGGGGTTGGTTTGAGCAGCTCACTATTCACATAGGGTTGTTAGCTGAGTGTGATGTGCCTTTCAGCCTTTGTTGTTCTCATGTGCATAGCCTCTTCCGCTTTACAGTTCACCACAACCTTCAGTCAATTTCTAAGCTATGTGCGTCATGATGGACCAACAAGGTGGATGTGATACACTCGGCGAATCAATTTTTCGAGTTTGTCATCTCCGCCAAAAATTGTAAATGGAAATACCAAGTACGATCATTGATTCCGCAAACATCCATTTCATTTAGACTAGACCCGGTCTTGTGATGAGCCTCACTGCTTAGCTTGGGACATTTGATCGTTCAAAGAGCGCTGGATGTGTAAGTTGGTTGCAGTATCGAGTGGATGCCCGTTCATGCGGCGTAACACGGCGGTTACCTGCATATTGCTGCAACTCGGATATACTACGTGCATCCACAGGACTAAAAATAATTAAACCATTAAACCACTCAATAACCATTTAATCAAACAGGGTCACATCGTAGAAACAATATGTTGATATTGCCCCAAAGGTTGGTTACTATCGCCATCTTCTAGAAAACAAAGCAAGACATTAGGGTAGCTCCAAGTTAAGAGTATGGCTGATCCTTTCTATCACTCTGCATGGTGTTTACAGGAGTAAAATATTTAGAAGACATTCATGAGATTGAAAGTATATAACATACTCGCATTCATTCTCTTCAACTAGACAATTTCAATCTACTCAATCATATGAAAAGCAGATGAAATATTTACTGTTTTTAAGCTATCTCGGGGTGACGTCAAATGCTAGATTCAATTTCCATGCCAGCCTGGAGAAGACCCCTAAAACTCCACTGATAATGGAACAACGCGGGAAAACACCGGCCCTCCCCCACGTTCCGATCTCCCAAAATTTCAACGGGTCGTAGAGTGGAAGCTCCCGTCTCTATCTCCAAACCCTTGTGACCTTTCAATATCACGGGGCTCTCATACTCAATACCATTGGGCATTGTTCGCGCGTGATCTTGCTACCAGTCATCAAGATCTAATACATTACTACTCCTTCTTTCGCTAGGACAAACTCTATCTTCATTCTTTCCTCCAATCTTCCACCATGTCCAAGACCACGCTCGCTACTATGGCCTGCCTCGGCGTAGGAGGAGGTGCCGCCATTACAGCCGCCGTCTACTCCCTCCGAGGCGGAAAACGTATCGAAGAGACAAACACTCTAGCTACTCCTCCTCCAATAACCTCAAACTCCTTCGCCGCACTTCCTGCTCCCACCGCCGCGCCCGCCATTCCTCCCGCCCAAGTCTTCGGTCCTCCGGCTGCCGCTCCTCCTCCCAACACACCTATCGATCCGAATGCCCTCGTGAACCCCGCGGGTCTTTTCGAATACGGTTTCCCTGGTCCCGTTGCCGACGTTGCCAATCGCTCTGGCCTTGTCTCTTCTTACGACCGCCGTCTGCGAAACCCTCACTGGGTCGTTGAGCACATCACCCCTGCGTCTCTGGCAGTGCGGGAGGGAGATCGAAAGCACAGCAACTTTGTCGAAGATGATTCTGTCCCGCAAAAGTTCAGAGCCCTGCTCAAGGATTACTACCGTAGCGGCTTCGACCGTGGCCACCAGGTTCCCGCTGCCGACTGCAAGTGGTCTCAGAAGGCTATGGACGATACCTTCTACCTCACAAACATGTGCCCTCAAGTCGGCGATGGCTTCAACCGTGACTACTGGGCGCATTTCGAGGACTTTTGCCGCCGTCTGACAGTCAAGTACCCCTCTGTTCGCATCGTCACCGGCCCTCTCTACCTACCCAAGAAGGAGGCCGACGGCAAGTGGTACGTCAAGTATGAGATGATCGGCAGCCCGCCCTCTGTCGCCGTGCCCACGCACTTCTACAAGGTTATTTTTGCCGAGGACGGTCGTGTTGGTGGAAACGTTGCACTGGGCGCCTTTGTCCTCCCCAATGCACCAATCTCCAACTCTAAGCCCATCACAGATTTCGAGGTGCCGCTTGAGGCTGTCGAGCGAGCCAGTGGACTCGAGTTCGCTTCCAAGCTGCCTCCTCAGCGAAAACGCCGTCTGTGTGCTGACCACACATGTGCGTTGGTCATTCGCGACTACGCGGAGAGACAGAAGGCATTCCCTAAGAAATAGAAAAAGCCAAATCTTGCGATCAATTATGCTGTATACTAGGAAATGGAATATAGAAATTGCATTTGGGATATGAGGGAACACGGGTTATGCACACGATCAGCTCCCAGCGAATGAATGACTTATACGACTGCATACTACAAAGCGCCATGTTTATCTTGCAGTGTTCGAGATTAGAATCTAGAGCCCGCATACATCATTTGGCATGCGTTCCCTGTCAACTCGGATGATGAGGTTGTGAAAGCGTCTTCGATTGATATAATATTACACTCATCTATGGAAACCCACGCATTTTGACTCCTCGTCAGTATAGGATATAACTGCTTGGTCAAAGCCAGCCATAGCAGTTGTTCCAAGCCACCACCAACGCCGAAGGGGTATCGAATTGTCGATATTAAAATCAGGGCCATATCCCCTATCTTGCTCTTGTATATTTTCCCTGTCGCTGTTCGTGACGCAGACTCTCTTCTTGACTCGGCAATGGAGCCCTTCGCCGGAGACTCTCTGCTTTGTCGGCGTCTAGACCGGGCATAGGAGGCGGCAGAACAGGTAGGGAGAAATTTCCGGGTGGCGGAGGCATGCTGCCTGGGGGTGGTATAAGACCAGGAGGCAGCGCCCCTGGTGGCGGTAGAGGAACGCCGGCCTTCTTCATGAGCTCGAGAAGCTGAGCCGGATCCGGGGGGTTGTTGGGATCCAGACCAGGCAGGGGTGGCGGCGGCGGTCCACCGTTGAGTCCGGGCAAAGGGAATGGCAGAGGCGGCGGAGGAGCACTTGAGCTGGCACCGACGCCAGGAATAGGAGGAGGTGGAACGCTTGACCCAAGACCGGGAAGACCTCCACCGAGAGGAAGACCAGGAATACCGGGCAGGCCAGGGACAGCGGATTTTTGAGCGTCTTGATCGACGAGAGCATCCATTTCGTCCTCCATCTCCTGCTGTTCCTCTTCTTGTCGCTGGCGACGGTTGCCACGGCGGTCCCAGGTTCCTTGTGCCTCGGCGGCCGCTTCACCGATATGATAACGATCCTGGAAGACTTCGGTATCGCCTGGGCGAGCCCGACTCCAGAAACGGGTTATACGGTCGTTGGAGCCTGAAGCTAGAATGTGACCAAGAGGATGCCAGTCCAGAGACCAAATGGCATAGTCGTGGGCAAATGGGACCTTGTGCATCGGCCATACTGACTGGGCAGGTACGGAGGTTGGGTCGGGGCTATCGTAAGGAGCAACAGTGAAAGGCTGACCAGCAGGGGGGTTTGGCGAGTCGAGTAGGTAGTGAAATAGTGCACCGTCCATACCACCAGTGCTGAGGAGATTAGGGTGAATAGGGTGCCATGTAAGTGTAGAAATATCCTTCTCATGGCCCTTGAGAAGGCAGATATCGCGCATCATGCGAAGATCGAATACGCGAGCGGTCTGATCTCTGGCAGATGTTGCCAAACATGCCCCACGTACCTTTTCAAAAAGAACCTTGGTGATGGTACTCTTGTGGCCATGAAGGGTTGTCAAACAGCGACTGGTACGAGGATCCCAGAGCTTGACCAGATGGTCCTTGGAACCTGATACAAGTAATCCCTTGGTAGGATGCCAATCCACACTTTTGGCGTCCCATCCGTGACCCTCAAGCTTGGATTCCATCTGTCCCAATGCAAAGTCAAAGATCTTGAGGGTAGAGTCGTCGCTAGCGGTAACAAACTTTGAGTCGCTTGGGCTGAAGGCAAGGTCTCTGATGGGATCGGTGTGGGCATTGATGCTCTGGACGTTGTTGAAGTTTGGTTGCCAATACTTGATGACTCCATCATGATCGGCTGAAATGAGCCAGTCGTCACTGTGTGAATATTCAAGGGCGCGAATTGCTGAATCATGAGCTTGCATGATGGTCTCGAAATTGAAGCCGGTACCATTCCATAGAGTAAACTCGCCACTTGTTGATGCTGTTAATAATCTTCGACCTTCTGGTGTCCATCGGACCACATTGATTGGATGCTTGATTTTGTTCAGAGAGGAGTGAAGATGCTTGATAGGGATGCTGTCGGCGGCTTTGGTTACTCGGGCTGCAGGGGGGAGCATCTTTTCTTCAAGTTAGTCTTGTTTGGTAGTCATCTAGATGCATGACTTACATCAACAATGTAGCTGACGCTGGGTCGTTCAGCCTCGCCGGTATAGCCTCCTTTATAACTAGGAGCACGATCATGTTGCCAGTGTGTGATTGTAGCGCCATAGTCGGTCACAGGTCCTGTAAGATGCCAAGTTAGTACTCAGTGACCATATATCGAGAATGAGAGTAGCAGTCAGTGTAGCAGATAAAAACAAAATTCTTCTCATTCTGCTGCCACTAAGCAACAAAAGAATTATACTCATGCAGCTTGACCGAAGCCACTAATGCCACCCAAATGGGAGACATTTAGATAAAGACGATGGGTATACTTACGCCGGCCCCTAACTTTGACGAAGCCTCCATCTTGGCCTTGACCGCCACCTCTATCACCATTATCACCACGAGGCTCGTAGGCCATCGTGACTCTTTTCCTCTGAAGATCTAAGCATACACAATAGGTTTGGTGGGAAGCGCGTCGTCTCGAGTGGGTCTTGAAAGATCAAAAAGAGCCAAAGTCCAAATAAGGAATGGTCATTGAACAGAGAAATGAGTCGAGTAGATGGCAGGAGAGTAATGAATAATATTCTTGAGAGATGAGGTTGGAATTTGAAAAGATACAAGTTGATGCAAGACAAAGAGAGCGATGCGGTCTCTCCAGCGCGTGAGCTCTCAGGTGAAGTTCTAAGCTACAAAGCTCCAATTCAAGCGATGATCAGCCGGTAGGCTTGAGCTTGGAGTAAGTCAGGTGACACACTTTTGGCTGAAAGTTGGAGAAAGGACCCGACTGGATGAGTCAGCCAGTATATGGAAGTTAAAGTCCGCTAAACTTTAGATCCTCAACGGTTCCTAGTTGTTTAGATCTGATGAGATCAAAATGCCTCTAAACGCAATCATTGCCTCCAAAGCCCCGAGTTGTTGGGGTTGCAGACTCCATTTTTTCACCAGCAGTATGCAATACAACCGCACTTTCACATGCTAAGATACCACAACCTACGCATTCTAAGTGTTGCATTCTCCCCCTGTACATAGCGCCACACGCCAGCGGCTCAATGCCCAAGGCGATCCATTAAAACGCTCAGGGCCATGGGAAACCAGGGGGTGGTGGGATGCTCCCGGGCCTTAGCATCCCTGGAAAAAGGTCCCTCTTGACTGCTAAAACAGTCCCCCGCCCGCCCGCTACTGAATGGAACGACGTCCGACTTGGCAAGATGGAGGTCATGGCGACCTCATGCGAAGTTTGGGGAAAAAAGGTCCATCATTCCATGGCCTCGGCCTGAGTAATTAATACCGACTTGACTTGATTTGTGAATCTTCTTTTACTTGCTTCGCTTTTTAATTGAACTTGAACTTCCCTCTCACTTCCCCCTTTTTTCTTGGCTCTCTTATCTCTGCATTCCTTACTTTGATAACCCCATATTCTCGAGCACTCGAGATAGATTGACGTGCTCTTACTTGAAGCTCTAGCTGGTTCATTACTGCGACAGTGGCGTCCCGGTATCTTATCATCCTTGCAGCAATCGCCGCCACCCATAACTTAACTTTGACCAGCACCAGCCAAAACTCACTCCTTCTAAATCATTTATTCTCTCGCATCCGCACGCTTCTCGCAATTAGTCTGCCGTAACGGCAAGGCTCGTACAATATGAATTCGGCTACAGCGACGAGTATAGAAACCTCCAATGGTTCGGCCCAGCCTCAGAGCTCTGTCTCCCGGCGCGGCGGCCACGACGTCACCCAGAACCAGCACCAGCACGAACCGCAGAATCGCACCAACGGAACGGCTACCACGGGGCCTCCCAAGAAGCCTGGCCAAAAGTACAGACACGTTGCTGCAGTTCATCAGAAGACGAGGCCATCATGTCTAAGTCACGACTCTGATGCTGCTCCCAGCTTTATTGGATTTCGTAATCTCATGGTGATTGTGCTCGGTATGTTATCTTGTTGCAGCGCCCCTCCTCACTGGGTGTTATGATGTCTGTTGGGTTTGGTCGCTTACACTCGGCAGTGGTTGGGAACTTGCGATTGATGATTGAAAACATTCAAAAGGTATATCAGACATATTTTTAGCCCTAGATAATCTGCTGACAACCTGCAGTATGGTGTCTTGATCTGCGTGAGGTGTCATGATTACAGTCGTCAAGATGTTTCTTTGGGTCTTCTCCTCTATTTCCTCATCCCATGCCATCTTCTCGCCGCCTACTTGATTGAGCTGGCTGCTGCCCAGCAGGCCCGAGGATCTCTCAAGCGCGTCAACGACAGCTCTTCCGGCGGCCCCTCAGATCATGAGCGCAAGAAGTTTCACAAGACCTGGGTGATTGTCGCATGGGCTCATCTTCTCAACATTTCTCTTGCACTTGTTCTCACCACATGGGTCGTCTACTTCAAGATACATCATCCCCTGATTGGTACATTGACTGAGATGCATGCTATTGCTGTCTGGCTCAAGACCGCTTCGTATGCCTTCACAAACCGCGACTTGAGGCATGCTTATTTACATCCTGTGGAAGGAGAGCGTGAGCTGTTGCCCGAGCTCTACAAGCAATGCCCGTACCCGCAGAACATCACATTCGGCAACCTGGTCTATTTCTGGTGGGCGCCCACACTTGTTTACCAACCCGTGTATCCTCGCACGGATAAGATCAGATGGATCTTTGTGGCCAAGCGGATTGGAGAGATCTTTGGCCTCAGTGTGTTTATGTGGGTTGCGAGTGCTCAATATGCTGCGCCAGTCCTCCGAAACTCGCTCGACAAGATTGCATCCCTCGACCTTATGTCCATTCTAGAACGACTATTAAAGCTTTCGACCATCTCCCTCGTCATTTGGCTTGCTGGCTTTTTCGCCCTTTTCCAGTCTTTCCTGAATGCTCTGGCCGAGGTCTTGAGGTTCGGCGACAGGTCGTTTTATGACGACTGGTGGAATAGCGAGAGCTTGGGAGCATACTGGCGCACCTGGAACAAGCCTGTTTACACTTATTTTAAGCGTCATGTGTACATGCCCATGATTGGACGTGGCTGGAGCTCGCAGGCGGCCAGCTTTGTTGTCTTTTTGGTATCGGCAGTGCTACATGAGATCCTCGTTGGTGTTCCTACGCATAACATCATCGGTAAGTTCAATATCGTCATTCAAGCTCTCATGGGTACTAACTCTGACAGGCGTTGCTTTCCTGGGTATGTTTTTGCAGCTCCCACTCATTGCCCTCACCAAGCCTCTCGAGAACATGAAGCTTGGTCACACTGGCAGAATTGTTGGCAACACAATATTCTGGGTCTCATTCACCATATTTGGACAACCTTTTGCGGCCTTGATGTACTTTTACGCTTGGCAAGCAAAATATGGCAGTGTGAGCAAGCAGATGCCAGCAGTTGCGACTTGATATGATTGGCCTTGGATAAAAGCTTGGTATACGTTTCAGCGTTGTCCAGTTAGCATATATAGCGTATTGGTTAGATGCCTGTTTGATCGAATTGCTTATTGAAGAGTCATTCAGCTGCCTAGATATGTACCGATCACAAGGACAGGATAATGGCTACTTATAGACTTGATAGAGTCCCCATGAAATTTACCTGATAAAAGGGATCTTCGTTCCAACCTTGTTACGATACTGCACGTAATCATCTTGAAAGAACTCGACCAACTTAGCCTCTTCAACCCTGATCCTAGCGCTGAAAAACTTCCACAACACAAACGCATAAGCAAAGAAGCAGACGACATTGCCCATGACCAACTGAGTTCCCAGTCCCCAATAGAAGAACCCAAAGTAGCTGGGATGGCGAAAGACAGAGTAGATACCCGTGGTTATCAACTCGTGTGAGTCCTTCTTTTTCATTTGAACATGATGGTTGAAGCTGGCTCCAGCATGCAACATGGCCACTGAGCGTGCATATTGCCCGACAATAACCATGATAAGCCCGAGAGCGAGAAGCAATGGTCCAGTGCCAAACGGTGCCCAGTGACGCTCGGGGAAGACAAAGTTGACAAAGGCGCACTCGATGAAAGCTGTTGAGTGGGCGATGGCGTAGGATGGCCAGTTGGCAGTCAGAAGAAAGCTATCAATACTAGCGACAAGCGTATTCTTCTCAGCCGTGGTCCAGAACTCGAGGAAGTGAAATGCTGAGAGAGCAAAGAGGAAGAAGGGCACACGCCAGATAGGGCTGGACGTCAAGAACAGGGTGGCTCCCATAGCAATAGCACTACAGGCCAGAGTGATACCTAGACAAAAAGCCCGTAGAGCAATACCAGAGAGAGACTTGGGCTGGCCAGCAAAGTAGGGCTTGAGGATCATGAGCTCGTTGAGAGAGTGTGCGCTGCCAGACAAGGTGCCATGATGAGAGGGTGACGCTCTATGGTGAGTAGGCGAAGGGCTAAAGTTGACAGCACGATCGCTTGCATGTTGAGGGGAATCAGCCATTGTTGTTTTTGATAAATGATCAGAGAAGAGTCTGTAGGATCTCATGAGTAAAGAGTTTGGTGGAAGACTTGAAGGATTGCTGTAAGAATACCTGTGAGTTGGAAGATGTGAAAAACCCGCGTAAAAGAAGAGGAAGTAGGGAAAACCTCCTGGGTATTAAAACAAAGAAATCTAAGAGAATGGTACGGATGGTTTGTGCTTGTATGCGGCGTCGGATTGTGAGGCAGAGAACAATATCAAGATTGTTGGTTGGTCGTAACTTATGAGTTTGGGGAGGATCTGAGCTTTAGGGGAGTGTACCCACATGAGCACTGGTTGCCTGGTAATGGAACGTTAGGTACCAAGCATATAGAGGTACTTGTATATGCACTTGGCAGGAGAGCTAGAATTGCCACAGTGACCAGAAACAAAGCTTGAATTGCATGAAATAAATAGGGACCCTTTTAAAATAGTGTGGAGATGCTATTGGCAGCTTTTATGAGTTACTTGTAAGTTGGCTGATATTGCCTTTCCATCGTTGTTATTTTGAGGTCTGTGGGGACTCGAACCCGGGATTTTTAGGTACCGTTGTATCATGGATACTTCCTTCGCTCAGTTTGCTGGTTGCAATGCAATAAAACGCAGACATGACGCTGCTTTTATTTGAAATTTAGATATTTCGAGAGCACTAAGATATTGGATTGATCAAGGCACATCTTACTCACTTGAAACATGTGGATGAGGGTTCCGTTTTGAAAGGCTTCAAGATCACGATTCCTATCTGTTATGATACTATTCGCAGGAACCAAGTTGGGTATATTGTAAAGAACATATGCGCCGTCTTCTAAAATCTATGAGTACTCCAGATATATAATGAACTTTTCCTCGTGGTGCACCAATCTTCCGCTGTAAGCGTACGAGGAAGATACTCTATCCTCCTGTCTAAATCGCGTTGGACCATACTACCAGCATCGAGCTGAGCTCTTCGAGACCATAGTACATCTGAAGCAATCATATCATAGGATGAACATGAGACTGAACTTGTGAGAATTATGAAGCTCTCAAGCCAGGCTAAGCTTCACCAAGTCTATAACCACTTGTGTTGTTGGCCATGTCGATGTATGAGACTTAAAAACTGATATAAAGTCCAAAGGGCAATACCGTTAATTCGACATCCTTTTAAAGTCCACCTTGGATCGAGAAAGATGAAATGATGAGGACCAGCACGTTGATAAACCCCCAGGTGCAGGGGATCCAGGTGTTCATCTCGTAGTATCCCGCAGCATAGACAGCGCCGAGTCTGGTACAGAGTTAGTAAAAATATGGATTTGGGATCAGAAACACCAACACCAAGCCAACGATGCTCCCGGCCATAACTGCCTCAAGTCCGGCCAGAACAAGATAGACGATAGGTATTGCCCATAAGTACCTCCAGGATGACTTCTTCCAGCCATGGGTAAACCAGGCGATCAGCACGGCAGCCAGGTGGAAGCACGCGTATATGATAAGTGTCCATAGTAAAGTGAATCGCCAAACGTCGAGAACGTAGTAGAGGGTGTATTTTTTATCTTCGGTAGTGTCATACAGAGTATGGACATTCAGGGATGGGAAGCGCGGCGTTTCGTAGTCGGCCGGAGGTGTATTTGGAAGCGCCATCTGTTGTTGCCATGATTAGTTCTTTTGTTTGTTTGAGGATAGGGTTTAGCCTGGACGTACCGTGCCATCATGTAGACCGCAATAAGCTACCTTATGCTGCTTAATATCGCGATGTCGTTGAGGATGGATTGATTATGGAGTCGGGTGGTTGAATTGGCAGCGACAGGGATCAGGGATGGATATGTCTTCCCCAGAGGCCCCGGAACGTCATATGCGCAAACCTCGGCAAAAGTCCCGTGAAATCGGCCTGCCGCGACCGCGACCTCGGAGCTTCAATTTCAATTTCCATCCACCAACTTAATCGATAATTTACAATTTACAACTTATACACATTAGATGCATCGACATGTCTTCCGACAGACTCCTTAGAACTGTCTTACAGTACTACCAAGACGTCCACGATACCGCGAGGACCGAACAGATTCTTGGATCGACGGCGCATCTCCTTACTGAGCTTACAAACCCTCTGAATCTCGGCCTTCTCACGTCGCACTTGTTGACAGCGCCAGCCATCTGGTTCCAACCTGGTGGTATTCGCACTTCTATTCGAATCATCAGCGTCTACAACACTGCTGCTGCGCGCATTCATAATTATGAAGTCGCCAGCCGCGATCGAAACGAACCACACGAGGGTAGCGGCCTGGGTTGCGAAGAGTGGACGCGAGCCGTTGTAAAAGGAGCCGACGATCGATCGAAACGATGGCAACACCTTCTCGTTCTTACTGGCGTCCTGATGGGAATGGAGTCGAGCAATCGCCATTCTTTATCCCGCGGTATGAGGAACACGCTCGAGGAGGCTGTGGTGATGGCGGCAAATCTGGCACTCGAGAGACGCGATGAGGATGGTCCGGTCGCCGGTGCGTCTATCGTCATGGCTCTAAACTTTGCTTTTCCATTGTTATCAGACTTCCACAGGAGCATCATCAACTGTAATGCATTGCTGCCCCTCATTGTCTGGACAGTAACTGCTGAGGAAGGCCTTGGTCACGGTCAGTTCCTAGCTTCAGTCAGCGCCGAGACTGTTGAATCGCCAAACCATCTTCTCGCATGGGCGCCAACTACACCATCCTTTCGATTTATCCAGGACCTCGACAGTAGGCCTACCTTGGCGAATATGGGTCCGTTGGCCAGACTTGCCGGATTTGCTGTCCAGCAGGCAACTGATACGCAAGCCGTTATCGCTGCACAGGACGCCCTTGTCGCGTTTACGAGCAGAGTCTTGGATATATGGCGAATGAACCGTTTGAGTGATGTAGACCCATCGCTCGAGGCCAATGTGCTCACTCAGGAGACACTCTCAAACACTTGGCCAGTTCTCTGGAACCTCCTCAGAAAGCTCATGTTTGGCACAGTCGCCATACTCCAGGCAATTGTCTCACGAAGCATTCTCGATCCGCGCATGCTAAACGATATGGCCGCCCCAATAATTGCGACCAAATCCCTGCACATACTACGCAACATCTTCTTTATATCTTCAAGAAACGGCAATAACGCATTCCAAGTCTACAACTTTACATACTTGACATCGATTGACTCCATCTCTCGAAGCCCTGACGCCTGCTGTGCCTTTCTCCAGGAGACACGCCCTTCCGAGAATGCATCAACATCCACGACATATCTGCAAAGAAGCTTGGACTTGTTCTATCTCAACCTTTCCGAACACTTACCTCTTACTTTATCAACCGACGCATGTGACGCCCTCATAATCAAGCCAGCAATCTCGTATATCTCCCACGAAGGGCCTACAACACAGAACATGGTTGAAATCTTCGAGTCTGCACACAGCACCATTCTCTCAACCATCTCCTGTCCCCAGCATAGCCCTCTTACCATCGAATTAACACCATTCTATATCGCCATGTTGTTCAACTCTTTCCCACAGCATATCTCATCTCGCCAATTTCGAGTTGCCTTCAAGACTGTCATGCAGATTGTGTCGCCTCCATTCCCTATTGCAGAGCTGGAACCATATCTGTCGGAGACGCTTCTGGAGATGCTTCGGGAATTTATCACAACGGCATCAAACCAATTGCTTCCACCTCCCGCAGATATTGCTTCGCAAGCCGCGATGGAAGAGACGCAGCAACAGCACCATTCTCAAAAGAGTTCGCTTGTTTTAGCTCTAGTTGACTCGCTCCCATTCCTGCCACTTCCTTTGTTTGAAGAGTGGTTCACAATTGCTGCTCAAGCCATGAATGAGATTGACGACCCTGCTTTGCGAGAACCCGTCAAGCAGCGGTTCTTGGAAATTCTCGTGAGCGGAGAGTTGGACGTAGAGCGAGCAGCCACTGGGGTCGCTTGGTGGGGAACTCATGGAGGCCGAGAACTAATTATTGGTGCAAGCACGGAACCTGCCATGATGAGTGGTGCACTTCCTGGACCAGATAGATCTAGCCGACTATGACTATGAGGATGGCACACTTCGGTACATTGTTGCCATTTTGTCTAATTACTTATCTGGGTGAGTCCTTGGGGGGTAGGTGTCTCATTGCGCGAGAGGTTGTGAAAATCTTGCTGCATATTGTGCCATGGATTCGGGACGACTCAGACGGCAGTTATCTTGTGGCTACAATTGCGCCTTGGAATGGCCATGTTGTGTAACACCTCAAAGATTTGGTCAACTGATGACCTGGCTATTCTGGGCAAGGCTGCGGACAGACGGATATCGGGGCATCTTGCCGTGAACTTGATGCACTTGTGTCACTTGTGCTTGAATCACTAGCCTCAATAGGTTATAAATGCTTGGATCAGATCGAGATGGACCAGGTCTTGGTGGAGGGAACCGGGCACGCCGCATAATAGCTTCCTGAGGATCGAGCAATTACAGCACGTGCAGAGACAGAGTACTGGACAGGACACAAATCGCCCAGCTACGAGTCCGGCTTACAGTAGCTCGAGCATGCTTGGTGTGGTGGTCTGCCACTGCTGCTGGTGGTCAACCAAGATACTTACGAGCCGGGTAGTATAAGGATGGAGAAGGGAAGCATATCCGACTGTTATAATTATTACGACCTTAATATAAATCGAAATCTGGGAACGCATACTTCTGAATCAAGGAACGAGCTACAGAAAGCAAATTGCAACGATAACTGCCAGGGCCCAAGGGTCCTTGACTGAAGCGGGGTTGTTACTGTATCCAAAGCCACCAACAGCTGTTCTGGAACGTGAGCGGGGAGTCGATACAGAGAGCTACCAGCTTTGACTTAGACCCCGCCTTGGCATAAGGTGGGATGGGGATGGGGATGGGGATGGGTTGGCACGTCACTCATCGGCTGAACAAGATTTCGGGTCTCTCCTCCAGGACGACGAGATTAGATCCATCGCCTGTCCAACGAAGCTTACGGCCACGGCCTATACCCGACACTCTTCGGCTTTTTGCTCATGAGTCGACAGACCGCAACTTGATATCCATACGATCTCAATAGTCGGTGCTATTGTATGGCATAGCCCAGTTGATGGAGCTCCAGATCAGCTCGTCCAGGTTCCGGGACCTGATTTGGACCCTGTCAAGCTGGGCCGCCCGGGGGTCCCGTTTGCTTGTTTGGACTAGCGTCGCCCAAGATCAAAGACTAACGCGCCTTTCAGGCAGATCAGTCAACTTGTTAGTTACCCCGCCATGCTGTGGAAAGCTCGATATGCGAGAGAGAAGCATTACAGACAACCAACATGACGACACTGAGGGAACTTGACGATCGAGCCAATTGCTCGCAGAGAAGGGCTGATTTGTGGGAATGTAACATCTGGTGCCAACAACAGGTTTTATCTAAAGCAATTCACTGAGACACGCATGTTGGAGGGACATTGGGGGACCAAAGTTCAAAGGCCAAGCATGTATCGTCTGAGATAACTTCATCGACCAGAAACAAATTTGCTTGGCAGGGCAATTGCGCTCATCAACAAGAGATATCGTGGTTACATTCAGGCTAATCATGGACCAGAAGGGTTCCTCAAGAATTTGATCACCAGCTTCAAATTCCCGGCCTAAACTTAGCTGGCTACCAAGTCTTGAGTCTCGAGTCTCGACTACATGGCACGACATACAGGTACTCAGTTAAACGCGCGTTCCTTGTGGCACACCGTCAGATTGTCTCGATATCGAAAGAAACAATAGTCGAAGCACGTCTCACAGCTCCTCAAGTACGTACTGCACCCTGGTTCCCAAGCTCCAGGCCTCGGCCTTCTCCTTGAGCTAAACAGCTGCTAAATGTGTAGCTTCAGCTCTCAAGACAGGATTAGTTCCGATCCATGCCACAACAGAACGGCAGCACGTCATTCCTCGCAGGAGCTGTTGGTCTAAGTCGATCCACATGATGAGCTTGAGGGAGCTTCTCCCAGATATTAAACTGAAGCTATGCCCTCTCCTTGACTCTGGTCTTTCTCATCCGTCCTCTTACATCATCTCTTGGTTCTTTGTCTATCAAACCTCATCAACAACTCTTAACCTTCACAATGTCTGACAGCTACGGTGGTAACAGCTACGTATGCTCTCACTCACAGCTCTATACAACCTGAAACGAAGCTTACACTCTCCCAAGGGCTCCAGCCGTCGTGATGACGACAACTCCTTTGGCTCTTCTGGCAATGACAGTTATGTACGTCCATCTCATATCACAACACAGATCTCATAACTTACGATTTCAATAGGGCTCTGAAAACCGTCGTGATGAGTATGGCTCTTCGGGCAACGACAACAGCTACGTATGCTCTTCCTGTACCCCTTCTAAAGCAGCATAAGCTCACATACACAACAGGGCTCTAGCCGCCGTGACGACGACAACAGCTACGGTTCTTCTCGCAAAGATCGGGATGAGACCTCGTACGGCTCCTCTGGTAACACTGGTTTCGGCGGTGGCAGCGACAGCTATGTTAGTCTCCATGCTCATCTTGCTTAGCCTGTCGATGCTAACGCTCACACAGGGCTCGTCTCGCCGCGATGATGACAACGATAACAGCTACGGCTCTTCCAACCGCAGAGACGACAATGACTCGTACGGCTCAAGCCGCAAGGATAATGATTCTTATGGATCAAGCAACACCTACGGAGGCAGTGACAGCTACGTATGTACCAAGAGATTCTCAGGCACATGATGTGAAGCTGACCTTTCTCTAGGGATCTTCCAACAAGAAGGATGACTCGTATGGCTCAACTGGAGGCTCAGGCTTTGGTGGCAGTGACAGTTACGTAAGTTGGCTTCGTGTCCAGACAGGTTTTACTCAACTAACACTTTAGCCAGGGCTCCTCTCGCCGTGATGATGATAACAGCTACGGTTCTTCCAACCGCAGAGACGACAATGACTCCAGCAACACATACGGTTCAACCGGCGGTTCTGGATTTGGCGGCAGTGATAGCTATGTACGTCGACGCCCATGTCCCAAGAGACTTTTCTCAACTAACATCATGGCCAGGGCTCTTCTCGTCGTGATGACGACAACAGCTACGGTTCTTCTAACCGCAGAGATGACAATGACTCGTATGGCTCAAGCCGTAAGGATGATAATGATTCTTACGGATCAAGCAACACATATGGCTCTGGCCGTGACCGCGACGATGAGCACTCAGGTGGTCTTGTGGACAAGATCAAGGATAAGGTCTCGGAGAAGATCCACGGTCACAAGGACCGCGATGAGAAGGAATACTGAGTGCTTGCTTGAGGGAAAGAATCCTAGCGTATTAGTGGCCAACAGTTAATCAGGATGAGTTATTCTTAATCTCATGGGTCTTATCTTGCTCGTCTTATGGCTCTTTGTGAAGTTATAACACGGTCCACATGAGCATTCGGAAATTATCTGCGTTCATTGTAAGCAGGACAATACGATAGCGCCTCAAGTTGCAGCAGAAGATACATTGAAAGCTACACATGGTACACTCAAGGCAACCAGATTGTATATCAAGCCAAACTCTGACACATTGAACTACATCTTGCTATGCTATAAATAACGCTAAGAAGAGATGAAATATGAAATTATGCCATCGTTATTCAACTCAGATTCCGCCAACCTAGACCAGCTTCTTGTCAATCTTGACAAAGATGACTCCATCCGTAATACGCCCCTCACAATCCATCAAATGCACAAATCTATATCCGTGACCCAACCGATCAAGTCTCATACAAGCCCAAGCCGCCAGATCATCCCTGCCAATCTCGTCGTCTCGCACAGTAAAGCGCACCCACGAGAGCTCGTCGACGACGTGCGGCACGGGAGGGAACTCGAGACGCTCAGAGGCAAAGTCGATGTCTCGGCCGTGGTGCGTGCGCGAGCGGGCCTTGTACTCGCCCTCTCGCTCGTGGCCGTCGTTAGGGATGGGACCGCCATGGAACTCTTCTGGACCCTCGACGTGCAGCTCAGCTTTGACGTAGGGCTCGAAGCCGCGGTCGGAGGTGTCGCCTGGTGGAAGGGGGAGGTTTTGGGCGGCGAGGACAGTGATGGTGAGGTGGAGGGTTTTGCGAATGATGCTGTTATTGGTTACCTCTTCGTTGCGCGGGGGTCGGTAGCCTGGAATCGAGTTAGAGAAGCGGAATATGAGATAGAGTGAGATGCCATTCGTACCTTGTGGTTTGAGGACGTAGCCGCCTGTGCCGGCAAACATGCCCTCGTTGAGCATCATACCCTCATCCCAGTTTTGCCAGTTGAGTGCAACAACCTGGATGCCCTTTCGCCAGAAGAGAGAAGGGTCCAGGTTAGACGATCCTATTCGCAGACCCCAGGGATACGTCCTCATGAGAAAGTGTCGGTTGTGGTTGAACAAGTCATCTGCTTGCTTCTCGTGCACATCAATGACCTTCTTCTCCGACAGAGAGAAGATGTGTGTGGGCATACCAGCCTCGGGCTGTGACAAGCTCTTGAAAGACACACCACGTGCATGGAAGCCCATACGGCTCAGTTCCTGGATGATCTTTGGCGGCGGCTTCTTCTCAGGCGTACCCTCTTGTTGAGGCGGGCCACGGTCATCCTCCTCACTGTCGTCCTGGGTAACGTCGTCACCAGGCGGTGCATACTTGACCTTGATGATGAGCCTACGACGAAGCTCTTCAGGGCTGGGTAGAGCTTGAGGCTCATCTTCAGGCTCAGGCACAAGAAGACCCTCCCAGACTTCCTTCATGATACGTACCATGGCGAGCTGCTGGGATGGGGCACAGTGGACCTCTAGGGAGACGATGACGGGGAGGTCGCTAGCGACAAAAGCGCTCTCGCGAATAGCTTCGCAGACGGCGCGGAAGGTGATTTCCTTTGTGAGAGTGTAGCCGTGGAGGACTCGGGGCTCTATGAGGACAGCTTCAGGCTCATTTGACTCAGGCTCGGGTTGCTGCTGTTCAGCAGACTTGTCCTCTTCTTCATCCTTGTCACGAATACTCGTCTTTGTGAGTTTCTCCTTGAGTTTGCTAAAGGGATTCCTCGTCTTTGTCTTCTTCTTGACGGGCTTCTGCGCGAGCTGCTCATCGTCGCTGCTGGAGGGGCTAGTGCCCTCTGCATCAGAGTCATCGCCGTCCCAGACATCAATCTCAATACACCGCCCACCGCGCAGCAGGGTCTCGGTGTAGGGCCTGGTAGAACTATCGCTCGAGAGCTGGTTGCCGGTGAGATAAGTGTTATGACTGGAGCTGATAAAGTAAGAGGCGAGGGGATATGAGAGGTCCTGGGGCTTAGGCGGGGTTGTCGCTGCTGCGTGGGACGACGTCATCCAGGCCATGAAGCCCTTGAGGTCTAGCGAATCTCTAGCGAGGAGCTCTTGGACAGCGGGAGAAGAGTCATGTTGCTGTGTTTCTTTGATGAAAGATTGAATTCTCTCTTTGCTCCATGTTTTATCTTCTTTGTCTGCAAGAGATTCGAAAATATTGACGAGCTGTTGGCTGACGACGGGGTCGACGCTGGAGAGGGAGCGATTGATTTCGCTAGCACCGCCGCCAGCTTTGAGTTGTTGAGCCATGTTTTTGCGTGTCTTATCTTGTGTAGTGATGCTGATGTGGTGTTTTCGTTGCACTCTCGGATGTTTCCCTGTTTTTTTTACTCCAGTAAGCGGAGAGATCGGAGAAATAAAGGAGCGATTAAATAATGTTGAAGCCGTGAAGTTATTCGCTGTCCACTTGGCAGCTGGCTTCCACCTGGCCTTGCATATTCTAGACTCAGAACCAAGTTTATTTATAGAGTGTGGTGATTTTTATAGCAACTAATCACTTAGGTCAACGGCCCCTACACTCTCTATCAATATGTAAACAATATTCATTGTCTGTCAGGTATTCATTGCACCTTTTCTTTGGTAGCCTGGAATCACTTGTTAACCTGAAACTCAAGACAGCTTCAGCGCCGCTAAAAGGCCCTGACAGCCCACGACACAACGCATAACTCCAGCGTCCAGAAGATGCTTAAATCAAAGTGGTTGAAACTGATGAATAAAAGTTTAAAAGGTAAACTTTTATGCCCTTTTCAGGTTGGGTATAAGTCTATGAAGTATACTGTTTAATTTCTGTAGTCTTGATACATATGCCTCTAGACAGTCTTTCTCTGGCAGCTAGATATACTTTTCTCAACCCATCTTTTCACATATCAAGCTCCATCTCTCACTTCAAACATGACTTGGTTTATTCACAAACCACCATGATGCCGTTCCAGAGCCAGCCTGAAACTAACATACAACACCACGATGCTGAGTCGCGAAGAGCTCAAGCCAGGGGCCTCTACAAAAAGCTCTTAGCCAAGCTTGAGAAGTCTAGAGAGCCATATGTGCCTATAGAAGCTCTGCAACGCCTTGATATCAAACTCGGAGATCTCGAATTTAACACCGGCGAGCTTGGGCAAGGTGCCGAGCAGTTCTTCAAGCCCATCCCTCCTCAAGTCGTTCAAGAATAGCTCACCGATGCCATGCCAGCGCCGGATCGACAAGACTTCGTATTCGAATGCCCGTATGGTTTGCCAAACGATGCTCAGTGGGAGGCTACACACATGTGGGCTAGTCTCCATCACTACATCACTGGATTAGAGAACACCGGCTTTTACGAAGAAGATATTAATGCCATGGAAATCCACACCACATGGCTTAGTGTACTGTATGAACATGTTCCCTTTCACACTGACATTCTCATTAACTCTAGAGCTAACACGTTCTATGCTGAATAGTTTCTACAATAGCAGGACAGTCAACCGACTAGGCTACGTAGAATTCAACTGGCAGCTCAAGACTGTTTTTCACTAACATCTCGCCGGCCCAAAGTATTGACGCGTCCTCGACCCAGATAAGCCCCATGCTATCTGTTTTCTGGCAGACGAAAAATCTTTACAAGATAATTGTTTCTCAAGAAGCGAACTCACTTGTTTGCTTTATGTGGCATGCCGTACCACCGTCAGGTCTATCTGGCTGAATCATCGTATAATACCAGTATGATCATAACCGACATTTGGCTGCATAATGACTAACAATGAATAACTGACAGGTAGCTCTCTTCTCTGGGTCGTACAGGACTATGCGCATCGTCCAAGGCATTCTCGATGTCGAAACAGAGAGCATTAAATTATACAAATCGCCCCTAGTTGATTTTCCAAATAGATTCCGTGCAGACTAGGATAAATTTCTAATTCTGACTGGCTGGGCTCTAGGCAACCCAATCGGACGAACGACCTGAATTTTCTCCTCTTAGCAGAGTTGATTGAGTGGACTTGGCTAGTACTGGGCAGCATCCAGCCAAGCCTCAAGGTTTAGCAGCGTTGGCGTTGGGTCATGTTCAGGACGAGATAGATACCCCGGATGGAACTCGGCGTACAAGAGATAACATGGCAATCGATTTAGAAATGATTATTAATAACGACAGTTGTGCTTTGCCTTTTACCAGCATCTTCCCCAGCTCTCAACCAGGGAGTTGGCGGACAACGGGAAATTTGAGGTATGTGTCCATGTTATTATCAAACATTGGCATTATTGCTATGGTGAATTATCCATTCATGCTCCTTCTGCAGGCTGCTCATCTTGGACCTTTCTCTGCTCTCCTCTCACTTCTTCTCCTAACCAAAAACTCGTCCAGGTCAACATGTACCCTCAACCCCTTCGATGTCATCGTCTCAAATATGCCCTTTAGCTCTGAAGAATCCATGTCTCGATTTAGCGTCAAGAAACCCTCCATCATGGAATCCTTCGACCAGGGACAGTGCCTCAAAGCTCTGAACAAGACATCCTTGGCCTTTGGCCGCAGTTCTCTCTGCGAGCTGCTGAATCGGATAAAGTTGATCCACAGGGACGGGTTGAACTTGCAGGCGTCGCTAGACACGGCGTGCTCGAAAGCTGCTTTTGTTGTGTTAACGTTGCCACGTTCCATCTCGTGATGTATGGCAAACATTCGGCTACTTAAGCAGTCATATTCAGGGGTCAGGACGTCTTCGTGGAGAAGTGTTCTTGTTTCGTCAATCACTCGAAGGCCCGAGTCAGCCCACTCGAAGAGCGACAAGAACATGGTGTTTCGTGGGAAATAAACGAGAAACTGCTTCAATTTCTCGAGCAGATACGCACGGCGGAAAGGTCTTGATTCTGTTAGTAGATGTTTTATAGTGCTCAAGGTTGAACTCACCCTCGAGTTGCATGCAAGTACAACAGTCTTGACGCGAATTGTAGGGTTCGTTCGTGAGCACGCGAAGTTTGGTACCCTCGAGCTTTCAACTCGAGAGACACTTTGTGTACTGTCTCGATAGCAGCCGAAATGTTTCCTTGGGAGGCTGACATTGGTTCTGTAGGTTCCTCGGCAGTCAAATAAGACAGCAAAATTAGACACTCGATAAAAGTTTCCACGCTGTCAAGATTGCCACCAGAGATTAAGTCATCCGTGTTAGACGAAAACACCTGGTGAGCTTTGAGGATATGCGTCGATGATACGTCAATGGTTCTAGTTGTAGTTCGCGACCCTTCATCTACAGAGGAGCATAGTCTCTGGAGTGCCTGGTCTTTGTCGCCCTTTTCGAGCTCCATCCACGCCCATGCTCTCCAGAGAGAAAATGCATCCGCCGTCGGAGACTTCTAAGAAAGCTAGTTAGTACTTTGTTCCAGTGCTGGCGAAAACAAGACCAGATACTTACTGAAGCGAGCTCAATTGCTGATGACACGACCTTGACGGCAACCTCGTGATTATCATTAGCATATTCAGCGAGTGCATACGCTTCATACAAGCCAAGATTGGTCGGATACCGCTTCAGCAGAGCTTTGGCAATCTTTTTGACACTGGAGCCATCCTTTGCTGCAGACAGAGCCAGATGACATATAGCTAAATCGCCATAATTTGCAGCATGAACCAATTGATTGGTAACGTTTACCGTGAGTCCGAATTCGACATCGTTCTGCTTCACAGGCAAAGGAAGATAGGAGAACCAATCCGCGCGAGAGAACAGTATATCCAAGGATTGAGAGGTGCAGAGAGGCTTTTGACCAAAAGCCGGTGGTTTCCTCCGTATCTCGGTCGGATCTTCATCTCCCGAGGGATTTTTGGAAACACTGGACTCTAGGTCCGAGGGAAGACAAGCCAAGAATTGGTCATGATATGCCTCTTCTGTCCAACTATCAGACCAAAACGTGGGCGGAAACCCAGAAAATATCAAAAATGCATCTAACAATTGCTGGTACACACTTGGCAGCATATTCCTGGGTATGACAAAGAGCAATGGTTCAATATCAGAGAACATCACCACTCTAAAAGGATCATCCTCGGTCCCTTCGTCCATGGTTCTCGCTGGCATTCGTGCCTTCTCTGCTTGAGAGCTCTCCATGCTCGCCCAGCGTTTGTAGTCATCTCTGGATTGGATTTCGAAATCTTTGTTGTCCTTTAAAGGCTCAGGAGCATCGCCCATTTCGCCGTCTTCCACGAATTTTGCCCAACCTTGAGCTTCTGCCTCTCCTATTCTGGGGACCTCACTTTCCCAAAAATCACGAAAAGATTCAAGGGCTGCATTTTGATCGTCTAGATGTGTTGGCCGGAAAAGGTTGAGCTCCAAGAAACCCTGCCAAGCAGCAACAGCAAGTTCCTTATATCCAGAGTCATAAATGAACCTCGTGAGTCTAAGAAAGACATAAATAGCCTCCTTAAAGTATTCGGGCTCAGGATTCGATCGAGAACGAGAGACAGTGTGGCGAACTCGATCAAGATGCATTTGCTTGACGGTATCGAAGTGAAAGGTAGAGATGTTAGACATGGCAAAGTCAAGGCGTGTCTTCCACAGCTCGAAGCTCTTGTCCACATCCTCGCGCAAGTCATTCCACTTTTTGGTGGCTGTTTTGCTGTTCCACACCTTGATGCCTTCGCGCATCATAGGGACCAGCACTCTGATGCGATCTTGAGGATTTGAAACGTTTGATAGTGCCGACTCGAGCATATGAAGCTTGATTTCAGCATAACTATGAACCTCGGCTTCTAGTGCCTTACGGTCAATGTCCTCGCCGGCTCTTAGGAGAGCATCCTGATGGCTTGCCAGCTCAAGCCACGCGTCTATGTCGTCTGGTTGATCTTTCACGTGTCTGGAGAGTTGAAGCGACTTCCATTTTAGCGGATTGTTCTGGTCAAGATCAACACGCTCTGCGGGTGAATCAGATTCGGATTCCAAGTCGCTATCATCATATTGACGTGGCTTGGCCTTTCCTTCTATTGAACGATACGACGGCTGTTCCTCGTCGTCTGATGATTCAGAGGCCCGATAGTCACGCTTGCGTTTCTTCGATGTGCTAAGTGGTAAAAAGTCGTCGTCGGCCTCATCTTGAGCGTCATTTTCCTGCTTTCGGATTCGAAATGGGCTGGGTCTCACGCGCCAAGTTTTTGAGCGCAGGCCATCTTTGTCTTTGAAAGCGTAGGAGCCCTCGCCCGGCATACGAAGACTGAACTGGTCCCTAGGCCCGTCGCGATGAATTACGAGCCGACCTCGGGTACCAAGGACCTTGCCATACCCATCGCGATAGTAATCGGGAACTTGAGACCGATCAAGGTTTCCATATCGAATAATTAAAGGGTCGCCTTTGGTATCAATAATGTACAGACGCGAGACATCGCTGCTGTCGCGTGGAGGTTCGGTCGACGGGCGATATTCTGGCGTAGCAGAACGTCGTGATCGCTCCCGATGCCGGTGACGAGAGTCTGTGCGATGCCTCTTGGAGTGATGATGATCGCGATAGGATTCTGAGTGGTGGCTTCTCTTCCTCCTTGAGTCTCGATCTCGCTCCTTTTCTCTGTCCCTAGAGCTTGCGGGTACACTTGGTTCCTTGTCCTTGAGTTTGAATGATGAGAATTTCGGGGCTTTTAACTCTGAGCTCTCAGACTTTGTCTTGAAGGATGCGAATTTGGGCACCGTGAGCTTGGGATCCTCATCCTTGTTGGACATGATGCTGGTAGATGAAGAGAAATTTGGTCATAGCCTCATTATCGTGGACGTGAGCTCACGCGTATAGTTGAGACGGCACGATAGTTTTTTTTTTTTTTTTTCGGGTATGGTGTTTAGTTGGGAAATTAAAAGAATAATTTCTTTGATCGCTGTGGAATCGCTCGATATCTTGTAAGTTGAAGATGATGAGTGAGCTCATGAGCCTCTCCAAGCTCCAGCCACAACCTGGCATCACAGTGTGGTCTACATTGGCACTGTACTCACATTGGTGTTCCATCTAGTATATAATAGATTCTACCTGAGAAACCTCAAATACTAGAGACATAGACAATATTTCTTACCCAAAGCAAAGTATAAACTTCACCAACTCGTAATTAAGGCTACTTAAGAGCTTAGCAATAATAGGAAGTCTTTATGGGTCTAGATCTTACTGTATCAGAACCGTATATTCACTCTATCAACGCCTACTCTTCCCCGTCTTACATACATTTCAAGCAAACCAACTATAAGCAAACAAATCCGAGGCCTAAGAGGATACTAGTGACCTCTTAGGGTCTTATCACCTAAGCCAGTTACCCTCAGGCGGTGTTCAAAATAAACAGGACTCAAGGGGAAGAGCGATAGAAAATGGCTACTAGGTAGTCATAATCTCTGCCCTGAGGTTCTCTAAAATCCATATCAAACTTTTATGTTAGCCTCATCTAAAGCCCTGTTTACTTTGAACATCGCCTGCCCCTTATAACTAGGTAATCATACCTAATCTCTTCCTAAATCCTGTCTTCCCAACTCCATGCAGTCAGCTTCAGGTAGCCAGCCTGTCAACCAGTCAACTAAAGAGATGGCCACATCGTTCTATTTAACCGCCATTATAACCGTTCTCTAAACTGTTAACTCGCGTAATTTGGGCTTAGCGCTCTCCAAAACTCGAATCATATATTATATATAACGTTGACACCCATTGTTAAGTGACTTCCAAGGTTGTGGCGCAAGCTCTGAAGCAAGTGGAGAACCGGTGTCTTGTACCTAAGTACTTAACTGTAGGGGGTTCAGTCTTAAAAACTCCAGCTTGCTTACTTGCTCGACTTCCTTTCGCCATGGCTTTCTCCACGACGACACTCGCTATCTACTTTGCAATTACTATCGCGACATTTATCGCTGGTTCGCTCATCATGGGTCTCTTTGGCGGTAACAAAATGCCTGTTGAGGGCAAGGTATGGTTCCTCATGACACATCTCATGATCCCTTCCACACAATCTAACAATGCCTCTATAGACAGTCCTCATTACCGGTGCATCCGAGGGCATGGGCCTCAGCGTAGCAACACAGCTCTCTGCAAAGGGTGCAAACATTGTTCTCGTCTCTCGAAGCGCCAGCAAGCTTGAAGCTGCCCTCTCCAGTGTCAAGGTCCGTATGGGTACTCTACCACCACATGTCGACTTTGTTCTAACTCCATGTCTTACAGGCTGCAGCCAAGAATCCCCAAACCCAACGCTTCCACTACATCGCTGCCGACGTCTCTAAGCCCTCGTACGCCAAACCTCTTCTTGACCAAGTCATCAGCTGGAACAATGGCAACTCCCCCGACATCATCTGGACCATCGCCGGAGTGGCCTACCCCGAATTGTTCGTTGATATGGAGATGGAGTCGATGCGACACCACATGGACGTCAACTACTGGGGCACAGCAGAAATGGCCCATGCCGTCTTCCGCGAGTGGTTCGCCGTCGACGCGCCCGTCGAAAAGGAGCCCAAACACCTCATCATGACCTCGACCATTTCCGCCTTCTACTCCCCTCCCGGATATACGCCCTACACGCCCTCCAAGTGCGCCATGAAGGGTCTAGCAGAGTGCATCCAGCAAGAAGCCCTCATGTATCCCCAGAACGTAAAGGTCCACATCGTCTTCCCTGGCACCATTCTTTCTCCTGGCAACGTCCGCGAGAACGAGTGCAAGCCTGAGATCACAAAGATTATTGAAAAGGACGATCCCCAGCAAACGCCTGATGAAGTTGCTAGAAAGACTATCAAGGGCCTCGAGGCAGGACAGCACAATGTCACCGTCAGTTTCCTTGGTGCGCTCATGAAGTGGTCAGCTTTTGGTGGTAGTCCAAAGAATAGCATCCTTGACATCTTCGGTGCTTTTCTTGCTACCTTTGTCTGGATTTTTGCCCGGCCCGTTCTTGATTCCCAGATCAAGGGCTATGGCAAGAAACATGGACACCCAAGCCTATACAAGACGAAGCCCCAGAATGCTTGATGATATCTGGCTCAGTTCTAGAATAAGTAGTAGTCATGATACAGAGATACCCAACTTAATAACCAAACCTGCCATTTTTTCTGACGTCTATTAATGTGGTATCTATCAACATCTATAATCCCATTTTATACGCCACTCCATTTACCAAACTTGGTGTATCTCTTGAACAACTCTCTCAAAATGGCACGTCCACTTCCATCCATGGCATCGTTAAGAATCTTCCTCACCTCGGGAGGCGTAATATCAAAGATGGAGTTCATCGCCGGCTCAAGAGCTTCTCTCACCTTCCGGGGCACATCAGCCTCCAGTTGCAGCTTGACATACTGCATTAGCACCAAATACATGTGCCGTCCAGCTGAACGCTTCGCCGCATCTGTGGCCGAATCAAGGGCGCTTTGGTGCTGCGACCGAGATACGGCGCCGGCTGTCGGCTCGCAGATAAGAGTGACGAGACGGGCGTAGAGATGGGCCTTGGACTCGTAGAGGGTCTGGCCTAAGTTATCGGTAGCGCCATGGTTGATGACGAGGTTACGGATAAGAGCCTGCATCGTTGACAGGAGGAGATGGTGGTGACCCTCGAGCCGAAGACGATGCTTCTTGATAATGACTTCGACTAGCTTGCATAACCACGCAAACGGCACTCGTTCGCTCGGCAGTTGTGCGTCAGTTGGCTTTTCAGACAAGCTCAAGTCGGAGATAGTGTTGAGCACGAACTCAATGTTCCATTGGGTCATAGCTTGAGGCTTCTTCTCGAGGAGTGCATAGAGGATTCGACAAATACGGACGCAAACAGATTGGCTCTTGAGCGTGAAAAGTGTCGAGGTCAGCTCACTGTGAGCAGTCGCCAGGTCAAAGCCGGAGCCTTTGCCTTGCAGGTCAGGGCATGCTATTATATGTTAGTGCACATTTACATATGTAGTCTTTGGGGTATCTTACCTAGCAGCTGGTTCACAACAGTATGGATAGCTGACGCTTGGCCATCCGTGTCTGAACCTTGCACAAACATCTGAACGAGGTCCTTCAGATATTCAACCTTGGCAGAAGTGTCCATATCTCTCGTGATCGACGTAACATTGCTCTGGAAGAAAGGCTCGCGAAGCTTCTGTGGCACTTCGCTGATACTGTAAAACGTTGTCGGTCGAGGTTCCTCCAAAGAGGATGAGAAGTAGGTTCTAAGGAAAGTCTGCATCTTCCATCCTCGTAGATCTCCCGACACCATGGCCGCATGACTTCGCTTCTCAGCTTTTCGTATATCAGACTGCTTTAGCTTCGCAGTCCCAGAAAGGCTCTCCAGCGATTCTGCAGCATCAACTGCAGCGAAGAGCCGAAGGTCGGCAATAACGTTGTGGCTTTCAAAAGCCTTCTTTTCTGTCAAGAAGTAGCCGGTTGCAGCAACAACACACTTCCCCAATACATCCTTAGCACTGTCTGGCAATGCGCTGAGTTCAGGATGGCTAGTACAGTTTGGCGACTTTGAAACTTCGTTGATCAACGCCTTTAGCAGAGTCAGGCGGAAGGGTGACAAGTCTCCAGCATCTTCGCAATCTGAGATGAAACTGCGGCTTTCGCTCAAATACTTGATACTTCGCTCATCCACATGTTCCGCCATCTGTCGAATAGTAGTTGCTGACATTGCATAATACGCTTCGATAAGATCGGTCAAAGTGCCATCCTGAGTTGGCGTTGAACTAGAAAGATCTGACATGGCATCCGCGACATCGACAAGGTGACAAAACTCCATTCCCTCGTAGAATGTCGCCCGACCCATTAACTTGGTGGACAGTCCGAGAATATACCTCCAACCCTCGATTGGCACACGTTTTGTTGCCTTTGCTCTTTGTGCATTGAGCAGGACCATGATACGCTCTCGCTGAGGTCTAGTAAAAGCATCGGTATGAACACTGCTCAAACTTCGGATCCAAGTCTGGCTGCCCTCCTCGGGCCAGCGCTTCTCCTTGCTATCCTCCAACGCTTTAATCAGTCGGTCAATAAGGTCGCCAGCAACCTTGACATTGTTTACGTTGTTCTCGTTCTCCAGTAGACATGCCCAAATATCTCTAAGCTGAGTGATCTCGCTGCTGGGCAGCGATAAGGCATTCTGTAGTGCTTGGGGGAGAGCCGCTTTGGTGCCATAGACGAATCGACTCAGACGGCTTGAGCCGCGCAGGAACCAGGCGAGATAATACTCCGGTGTGGCCTCTTCGAGTAGACCCGGTGCAGAATTTAGCTGCAAAACGGAGGACAAATCCTTGCCCTTCAACGAGCTCGGGGAAAGTAGATCCTTCGACAGTCGGGTCGTGAAAGCGTCCACCAGGCTTTCCGGTTCGTCAATATGTGCATCATCAGGGCTCATAGTAACCCAAGCTTGACAACAGCACTTGAATGCTTCATAAGTCTCCCTGGACTGAATAGGTGCCTCGGACAAAATTTTGGTCAATTGTCCTTGAACTGAGCTCCATATTTCTAATCTTGACTCAGGAGCAACCCAAGACAAAGTCTTGGAAACAACTCCCCATTTCAACGCCGTCAAGGCGGATGAAGACTTCTTTACCTGGCTTACCAGATCGAAGGGTTTGCTGCCGGCGGCGTCCACATAAGTCTCGCTTCGGATGCCTTGAGCGATAGAGTCCAGAAAGAGACAGAGTGCCCTGGAGTGTAACTTCTGGTCTTTCACCCATTCCAATACGTCGAGTAGCTGTTGTGGTGACATCTCCTTTTCGATCAAGTTGTCGAACGTATCGTTGCCATATTTCCCTTGACTGACCTGAACCCATGGCGAGCTGTTTTTGCTCTTCTGTTTCTCAACCTTGCAAAGCTGTTGAAACCACAGCTTTAAGAAACCAGCAAAGTCTCGTCCGGTTCGGAACCCTTGAGCAATAGCCTGAATAATCTTAGAGATGGATTCAATATCATCTTGGTCAAGCTCAGCCGCAGTGCTTCGTTCGCAAACAATGTCTAGTAAGCGTGCACCTTCTTCAGAGAGTTGGAATACATCAGGATCGCAACTAGCAACGACCGCAGTCAGATGCCAGTTTGTACTCTCCCCTTTCAGCGCATAATCGCGACAGACAAAGCGCAGGTCATCTGTATCAATGGACATCGATTTCTCGGCAGCTCGCTCCAGAACAATCTGCACAAGCTTATCTCGATTCTCGCGATCCCTCAACGAGCCTTCCACAGCCTTGAAGATCTGCTTCATCCAATCGACATTGCCTTTCCGCAACTTCCCCTCTCCAAGGTTGTCCGTCACACTTGATGCCAAGAAGTACAGCGCAGGGGCTGCTATATCGAGATCCTTCTCAGCTGCCTGGAGGGCCTTTGTGATGGGTTCTAAATCCTGTCGGTTGATGAAGGCGGCTCGGACGGGGAGTATCAAGTTACGGTGCATGAGGTTTTCGAGGCCTGTCGTCCATTTCGCCCGTAAAGATTCGCGTGTAACGGTTTTCTGTGCTCCCGAGATACCCTCCAGTTTGCCGAGAATGGCCGCGGAGGGAGTAAACAAGTGTGCAGAGACCTCCAACACATCGTCGTTGCCTTGTAGGTGGAGGTCCCAGATGGACGTTATCGTCTCGATCCACGATTCCCAACCCTCCTGCTCTTCACCGCTAGTAAGCGCAACATCACACAACGTCAACGACAGCGATGTCAAGGTCGCAGCGTCAGCCGCTGAGGTACAGAAAAGAGACCGAATATGCTCAGCGCCGATCTTGTCGTGCGATGACAGCGTAGCAAAGGAATTGAGGCGGTCCAATAACCTCTTTAGCGCACTAAATAGAGCGCCACCAGTCATCAAGCATCCTTCTGTGTCTCGTAGAGCGTCCAGGTTAAAGGCCTTTGTTGTTGATCTCTTTCTCTTGGACGGGGTAGGTGATGTTTCTGTAGCTGGTTGTGAAATGTCTTTCAAAGTTTGCTGCAACACAGCAACAAAGCGCCTGTCAGCAAGCGATTTGGCGAGAGAAAAGAGTGGGATGCGCTGAAAGACACATTCGAGAATCGTCCAGGTCAAGGGCCATCGTCGCAAAGTTTCCGCATCTTTAGATGAGCCGTTCATCGACTTTAGCAGCCATCGCAGACTGCTCTCTTCCGCGGCGTGGAATTGACCGTCTGCTGATACAGTCAAATGCTTCCATAATGTTTCGAGATTCTTTCCATCTTCTCCAGGGCCATTCTGGTCAAGACCTCTCACAGTCTTGATAAGATCCATCTTTTCCTATAGCACGTGTAAGCGTGTGAGAATTGCAAAGGTCAACATAAGAGGAAACTTACAAGAGTCGAAGCATTCTCTTTTGAAGAACTATCCTCCATTTCCACATCCATAGCGGCCGTTTGAAAAAAGAATGATTAAGAAAAATGAATGGAAAGAGAAGCTATCTAAAGCTCAATCTTTGAATCCGCCCCGCGACTTTTCCAGAGTCCAGCCAAAATTTCCTGAATTCTGCCACAGCGCTAAACCTCTTCTAGTTCCCGCACTCACCGCCCAAAAGCCCGGGTTCTGTCTCCCGACTTGCTCCATATTCAAGCTTGACATCACGTCCATAGATACAGCTCTTTGTAGCTTCACATTTCGCTCGCCACGACCGACTGCACTCCTCAAGTGAGCCAATTCTTTCCTCTGACTTGTTTTTAATTAATTGGAACTAATGCGATTACTTCTCAGGTCAAAATGGCCGATACCACTGTTTCCCGACCTCCACCCAGCGCCATTTCCCGGCCGCTCAGCGAGTCTCTTCTCAACGAGAAGGTAATTGCATTATTTCAGACGCCATGAAGATCATTTTACACAAGTCTGGTGCTGACTCATCTCCAGTGGGACCGCTGCCTTTCCAACCTCCTCGTCAAGTCGACCCTCGGTCTCGGTTTCGGTGTCGTTTTCTCTGTCCTTCTATTCAAGCGAAGAGCGTGGCCCGCATTCGTCGGAGTCGGCTTCGGTGCTGGTCGTGCCTATGAGGAGTGCAACTTCAGCCTCAAGCAGGCTGCGCGGGACCTGAAGAAGCAGTCCGCATAAGGGAGGATAGTGTTGGGCGTTGAGTAAGAGACGGGTTGTTTTGTATCAGAAACAAGCACACGACACGGCGGCGTGTTAAAAAAAAATACGACCCAAGGAGCTTTGCCGCAGGCTTCAGGAAGGACAATGTCAGAGTAGGACGGTTCTCAGATTCAATAGAGAGAGGTATCATGTATAACAATCTGCCATTCCTAACCTTTTACCACGGTCCTCGCCCCCAATGTGCCAATAAGCTATAGTAAGGAGCTACCCTATTGTTACGCCTCCAGATCATGTCTTGTCGCATTTCCGGTTGGTCGAATTTGCTTTCTCTGTATTCCAATTCCATCCTCTTCCCTACCTGTGGCGGACAGAGGAGAGTCCAAGTATTCATAGCAGCTCTCGCAGTCTGTGACAAGTTCTGAGCTAGAAGAGGAAAACCCCAGCAA
This sequence comes from Fusarium guadeloupense, assembly GCA_021655865.1. Lineage (NCBI taxonomy): Eukaryota > Fungi > Ascomycota > Sordariomycetes > Hypocreales > Nectriaceae > Fusarium > Fusarium guadeloupense. Next base: position 39,364 of record JAJJWM010000271.1, on the reverse strand, counting down.
TTGATCAATGCTCAATCTTCTGTTTCCACCTCTAGCCTTGTTTTCCTGTCGACTCCTTGAAGGGATTGTTAACAAAGATAGGTTGCGCTTCAAGTTGACTAGCTCTAGTCGGAGTTCTTCAGCCAAAGACTGACTTCGCCTCCGTACACTGTTGATGAACGAAGCTCCATAGTCGTGATGTGGTTCGTTCGTTTGGGTTGCTTGCTGCGAAGCACCCCAAGGCGTCTCTCGCTGTCCGAACTCAGCATCTCGGGCCTGCTGAAGCCGTGAAGCCGGCGCCCATCATGATGAATATTGCCAGAAGCAGGACGAGTATGAGGACTACCAAGGCGATCAAAATGGTCTCTAATCGGTTAGAGCTCATGGATCGAGAAGAGTCTGTCATGCTTCTTAGGAATAAGGTATTGGAGTCGCGCAGAACTGGCTACATGACATACGATCCAGCTCAAGGCTGTACCGATTCGCACGTAAGTTCTATCAAATTCCGAAAGTTTGTTCAAGCGTGGAAGAGTTTGTAGTTGATTTTAGCTGCCAAAGTAATACAGAAGGGTGGTTCGGTGGAATGTGCAGAGAGTAAAGAAGCGTGTAGTAGGTCGTTAGGGGTCGAGGAATACTGGAAGGGTTGGGTTGCTTCATCAGGTCTACGTAAGTTCAATTCTGCAAGCTTTTCTCAAAATTCTCAGGTACGTTAGTCTAAGCAAGTTGCAGCAGGTAGTAGTAACAGTCGTACCTGCTTGGGATACCCCGACCTGGAAGTTACAGTCAAGTTCGTACAAAGAAACAGCACAACATTACGCGGTTTTCCGCTCTTATTTGACGTCAACAGAACAACGACAGACTCAGTTTTTTCCAGAATAAAAAGATGAATTACTTTCTAAGACCGCGGCTAGGGATTGCTAAGTTTCATCTCGGCCTATGGGCGTTATTCATGACTTTAAGGTTCATGATAATCACAACAATGGTACTCGACGTCATTTAGGTACGGCTTCTAAAACTGGTTGATATGAGCTGATCCCTCAAACTCATTCGATTCATCTTTACACCAGTGTTACCCTCGCTCGTATGATCAACCTCAACCGCAGACTCTTTACCTAAACTCCAGCCACCACATCCATATCTCTACCTTGTTCGCGCTTCATACGGCATATGCCACTTGTTTTCTCTTCTCACATTCCAAATTGTACTAATTGGATACACCATAGCATGATGCCGGCTTTGTGTGAGCTCTGGAAGGGCACACGGCGTGGGTGATCAGTGGTCATGACTTGCACAGAGAACATAGTTTCAGAGCAACGGATCCGTGTAATTGCTAACGACTAAAGAAAAAACCAAAAGAATGAGAAAATCCCACCACGAACCACTAACAAGTCTTTGCCGTCAAAGCGCGCCCTTCTATCCCACTGTATCCCTTTCGCGTCTACCCATCAGAACGCCGCCCATTCTTTTCGGCACTACACTGCTACAGTGTATGCCATGCCTAAACCTTCAATCAGATTGTCTTCCCATGGCTATAGTCTTATGTTAGCCATGGCCCAGTTGGACGAACACCGATCCTGTTGCAAAGACGCTCCTGCTGCAGCGATACAATGACACTGCAGACGATGTTCAACCACCCGAAAACTAGCGGCTGGTCGCTGAAAGATTCCAAGGGGGCATCAAGAAATAATTCAGAAGAACTTCCAACTTACTAGGGTCCTTGGGCCAAGGCTTCGGGGGATTCAAGGGCTTCGGGTTGGGGTTGCCAAAGTTCATACCGACGGCGGGCTTGGTAGAGGAGGCCATTATCGCGATCTCGGGAGTTTATCAACAGAAAGGACTGCTTAGCTTTGAGTTCTGTTAAGTTGTGTGAGAAAACGAGTCAAGTTGTTGTTTGTTTGTGAGTTGCCTTGAGGACAAGTAAGTCCAAACTTTCTGCACTCGTCCAGCCTTTTATATACAGCTGACTCTTTGTTGAATAAGACATTCAGGCTTGCGGCAAGTTTCGAGATAGCACGAGAGCCGAAATTACAACATTGATCATCTTCCCAACGAACCATGACAGACAACTGAATGGCGCCACAGACTGTGGGCTTTCGGGACGAGTCGATCCCTTGTTGCTCAGTGTTCCCGTTGGAACGCTGTCGTCGGCACCAGACCCAAGTCGACTCGTTGAATGCAAGTTACCACATGCCTACCTGCTAACCAGGAGTCGACATAGAGCCTGTGCTGTAGCATAATGTTGCCCCTGCTTATGATGGGAACGGTAAGCGTTGGACAAAACCGCCGGTTCGGATGTCAAAGAGCTGTATATGGATCTTGTGCACCAAGAGTAGGACAATGAGGCCAACACTGACAGCAGTGAAACGGCTTCGATGTTCAGCAATGAAGCCTGGTGGTTCTTCAAGGCGGCCAGATCTCGTGTCTGAAGCTTACCATCGGAGTATAACCTGAGCTGACAAGATTGAGGCGACTTGGCCTCAGTCTAATATCTAATAATGCAATCAGACTTGTGTCATTGTGTAAGTTACGCTGATTGTTTGTCTCGCCAAAAGTTGAAAATATCTCTAATGTCAATAGGTGACGAACACATTGTCGTACAATAGAACCGTGCAGGACGGGAAGCCTAACAAAGATATGCACTCCCAGGCTCGGCGGCTGAGTAAAAGAACTTGAATTCAAAAGGTGTTCAGGGTTAGAAGTACACGAAACGTAACGCAAAGGCTGACCATAACATAGAATCCATGTGTATCAAAGGAATGATTGGTCCCAAGGGGATGGGCTACGGTAACAGAGCTCGAAACCTTTCACACGAGTAGCGGACCTATACAGCCACTGAATAACCTGCCGATCTATATCCCGTCAGGAACATTTGGTGGAGTCGGCAGGCTAATTCAATGCATGTGTTGCTTAAGCAAGCTCATCCTGCCCAACTAGACACGGTATCTAAGCACGGCAGCAAGGTGGCCGAGTCCAAAAAGAGCGAGGCACAGATACACAAGAAACATCACCAATTACGAAAATAGTTATGGTTGAACCATGCCCCTGACTTTGCAGGATCTAAGCACACAGGTAAGGTGCACGTTAACTAACGTCGTGTAGTTTGAATACAATCGGTGGCATTGGCATATCGGAGCTTCTACCGGATCGGCCAGACAATCAGCTTGCCTGTCGACGCGTAGGACAGCAGAAGATTACCCTGTCACTCTTGCACTGAATATGACCGACGTCAAGTAAGAAAGAAATCGAAGCCGGTTGATTTTATCGTGCGTTGAAAAAGTGTATGAAGAGAAGAGAAAAGGGAAAAAAGAGAGCTTGCGGCTAAGCAGGTGTAATCTTCAGCAGAGGCTTGAGTGTCACGTGAGGTGGGTCGAACCTCATTTAAAAATTCCAACTTTTTTTTCCTTTGTCTGTTCAACCACAACATCTCATCAACAACGCCTTTTTCCTTTTTTTTTTTTTTTTTGCCTCGCGCAAGACAACTTTTGCCATTTACGAGGGTCACATCCTCGGTTCGGTTCTTGCTCAACATTGCAGTTGCGTATTGCTTGAAACGGTAACGCCGATGCAGCGCTTATTTGTCCTTCAAGCCCGGATTTTTTTCTCTAAGGATCTGCAGTGCTCCCCAACAAGACTCGCTCCAAAAGCTGTCAACGCCATGTTGATGTCTCACATCAAGCCCCGAAAGAGAGAGTCAACAGGGTATGCGTTTGACAGCTTTCGAGGTTGTCTTGTGGTGGCACGCTGTCTCAGTCCGATTGCTACTTCACATGCTTCTCATCTTTGCTATCCATAATGTCCTTGATACAAGTCCGTTACGACGGCACCCACGAATTGCCTACACCTCGCGCTTTCAATGCGCATGTGTGTCAACTTTATTTTATCGTTCGTAGTGGGAGATTAAAACCACGGTCTAGACAACCGACCCGCTCCACCCTGATACCATAGACATTGTGTGGTATCAGGACTAAAATCGGGCAAACATACCTTGATACAGTGACTGTCTTGTCTTGTAATTGCAGATGTGACGAGTGACGAAGGAGTCAATTATCTCATCAGAATCAGCCGCTGCCTTGGCTGTACGGTTGACGTCGTTGCACCAAATGTCTTGCACGATTGCATTGCTGGCCCGGGTAGACGGCTTGATACGCTTGGTGTTTCAAGCAACACCATGCTTGCTTGGGGTAGCATAACAAGGCTGCTTTACTCTTCTCATAAACTAATATACACTTTATATTGATCTAGAGAGGACCTTAATGAAATCTTAATAAAGCTATACGTAGATTAAGAGATTTATAAGGATTTTAGTAATAGTTTATAGAAATTCTTTTATTTTACTGTAAATTTTTATAAACTTCTTTGACTTCTTATATACTTGAGGCAAAAATGTAGGTATAAGTAACACCCGGCTATTCTTCTGTCACCTTAGGTGGTTGGGGGTTTAGAATGTGTATCTCATATTACATCGAAACTACTATATCTTGTTCCTTAACGAGTGAGCGCCCCGAGTGTCAGCTCTGTTCCTCGTCACAATCGTATCAGCTTGATCGTTCAAAACTTGCCAAAAGCCTATTCTGTGCAAGGGTATTCTGTCCTCATCACCATTATACCAAGCAAAAGCCACGCATGCGCCATGTCACTCCATAACCGTTTCTCAGATATACATTCACCGTTTCCACCAGCTCATGTCTCGGACAAATAGTTCTCAAACAGCGTCCCCAAAGATAATTTTGTCGTCCGTGAACGACATGAGAAACCGCGCCACGAGGCGCCCAGTATACAATGTCTGCGGATCCATAGGGAACGGGTGGCTCGCCTTGTTGGTGAGCATGTCGTTTGCAGCCAGGAATTGCAACTCCAGCCCTGATGTGAAACAGTAAATGTCAGCTTCTGTGATCCTTTCCAGAATGAAATATGCCGTCTGTCAGCCGTTGGGAATCGAGGTTACACTTACAGTCCTCGCCAAAGAATAGCTCTCTCAGCTGGGCTGCCAGCTTGGTAGTCGGTCCGTCCAGCTCACCCTGCTCGGCAAAGCTGTTGTCAAACAGGGGATTGAAGCCCTTTGCGTTGGCCTCCTTGGTGTGCGTCTGGTAGACGTGGTGAAACTGGTAAGCGAACTGCCTAAAGGGCATGTTCTCGACCTCGTCGCAAGTGTTGAGCGCAAGGCTCCGCTCGTACTCGGGTCTCGAGGTGCTCCTCAAGCTGATCTCGTTCTGCGATATGACAAAGACGTCAGCGGCCGTCTCGACAGCCTCCATGAAGAGGCAGAGCACGAGGAAGGCGGCGGTGCAGGGCCCCCATTCACGGCGCGACTTTGGCTTGAGCGACCGTCCAAAGAGATCGAAGAGCTGCTGCATCTCGCGGTGCATCAGCTCGTCTACAATGGACTTTATCTGTCGTGCGAGGACTCGCGGTGTCACATAATTGGCGCCCTGGGCGATCATGCCGGTAGAGCGAAGGGAGTCGGCCGTCTGCTGGGTGAGGCAGAGCTGTCTTGTCATGATGTAATGCATACAGTAGATGGATAGGGCGCGCTTGACCATGAGGGACTGCGGTATGACTGTCAGCTCGGTTAATGATACAGCTTCTCTGGGCTTCACTCACGTCGGTCTCATCAGCGTACTGCTTGATGATATGCAGCAGTTTCCTTGGCAGTTGCGTACTTTGGAAGCTATCGGTGACCTGTTCGACAAAGTAAGGCTCTGTAAGAAGCTCTTGGATGTACTTTTTGGTTCGCTTCTTGAGATTGTCCCTCTCGGCGCTCTTGTCAAGCTCAACACCAATGTCCGCCGCTCTGTTGGCTTGCAGCTCGACCTTGTTCCCTCCTACATTGTTCAGCTGCCAATGCTGCATGACATCCGCTGTTTTTGGGGTAAAGAACTTGGCCTTTATGGCCAAAACCGTTCTGAAAAGCGGACCCGAAAATAGCTCGACGGAGCATGCTTGCTCAACCCCTTGAACTTGAAAGCCAGCAATGTTCTCTGCGACAAACTTGGTCATATTATCCTTACTGAGATGCCCACGAATGTACTCGGGGAACAGGATGGTCAAGAAGTCCTGGAACTGCCAGCAGACGACCTGGGGAACCTGGATCATAAGCTTCTTGCAGCTCTTGCATGGACGCTCCAAGTCGCATTTCACCTTGCGGCTATGGCAGCAGAAACAAGCGCCTTGCCTGCGGACCTGCAGCGCATTCTCCTTGATGGCATCTGCCAAAGGGCCTTTGCGTCCTCGCTGGCTTGTTCGGTTCATTGCCTCGAAGCATTCGAAAGGATTGGGACGGCCAGCATGGGCTGAGATGGAATTAGGAGTTACAATGACAAACTTGTCAGACTGCTCAGCCCTCTTCTTCTTCTCGACCTTGCCAACCTTCACCTTATGGATGTGGTCCGGAGACTTGCTGCCGCTGGAACTTGCCTTGGAGCTAGAGAGTGACGATTGCGAATAATTACTTCCAGGCGATGGAGAGCTATTGAAGTCATCCATGATGAATATGCCTTCGTTCCCTCGCGTATTTGTGTGGTTCCATGGCGGAACATTAGGATCTGACTGCAATGGTTGTGAAACGTTAAAGTCAACTTGGGGCATCTGAACCTGTTGGCTCGAGTCTAGAGAGAACATGTCGGTTCCGAAGTTTTGCATCAGAGTCATGTCTACAGCAGCATTATCAGCACCCTGAGTTGAAGGGGAGGCCGTCCCCCTCTTCAGCGTCATACCATTCAGTCCCTGAGACGGAAACTGGTTCGTATTCTGCTGTTCAGCGAAAAGATACTGCTGGGGTGTCAAGAACGTTGGCGTTGGGCCGAAGCCTTCGTCTGTTGTCGTCGCAAACAAGTCCGAGTTGGTATTGTCTGACGGAGCTTGGAACGAGGCATTGGTGGCAAAGAATGTTTCCATCTCTCCTAGCAATAGAGGGGAAGCAGCCGTGGGAGAAGGCGCATTTCCAGGTATGTATGGCGAAGAGTTGTTGCCATGGGCATATGGTGGAGGAGTGTTGCCGGGTGCATAGGAAGACGGAGTGTTCTCTGTGATGAAGGGAGAAGACATATTGCCTTGAACGTTTCCAACCATTGCAAAACTACCCAAGCTTCCACTAGCAGGATCAGAAAGAAACCCAATAGACGAAGGGGCAGAATTTGATGTTGTGTAGTCGATATACTGCCATGATTCGTCATCGGGGCCGGATTCAAAGTCGTAGGGGGAGGATGAGTTTGGTGATGGTCGAGAATGAACTGAAGCCATTGTGAGATATGATAGAGGATTAGATGATATATAACGTTGATCTCGAATATCATATATCAGTCCTTTGAGATGGTGTTAACGAGAATGAGGTAGAGGAAAGAAAGGAAAGAATCAGACGATACAGTCGAGCGACTTTACAGTCAAACTCGTTCGGTGACAATGAGGCTGAATGCTATAGTCCGTCACTGTATAGTAAAGGTTGAAATCGTCAGTCGCCGTAATCTCTGTTGCTGTCAAGGCAGTATTCGCTCGTAGTTTAGTCAAGTATATCAGTGACCAACGTCAGCGTGCATTGTTCAAGGCTCTAGTCGACAACTCAGCAACACAATTTATTCGTGCGAGAGCCCAGTGATACATATAATACAGGTAATGTGCACCTGTTACAAACAAATAGACCCAAGGAGTGAAAAAAAAAGGAAATATCAACTTTCATTTCTCTCTCGGTCAACCTTCTCGGACGTCTTCACACCTCTCACGCTAAACCCAAACGGCGACCGACTGGGCGTCTCCAACAAGCCAAAGGACATGCGAGGTACCTTGACTTACACTTTATTCTCGCAGCCATGGTAAGTACCCCTCAAGTGCAGGGTAGACGCCCCGTCCTGACCACTCGTTTATGCACATGCTCACAGCCCACGCTATGCCGCTCTGAGTATTTGTCGAGTGATACTGTTATGTATTTTGTTGGTTACATAGTCTCGAGTGCATATATATTTGCACTTTCTCATAGCCTGACTATTCTGCTGTTATCAGCTGCTCTATTGAGTAGGCTATCGCTGGGGCTCAAGCTGTCATTGGCATTGCACAGCATGAAAGGTATGGTTATCGATCTGTGGCAGTAACTCTCAGATTGGTGTTCGATTTCGTGCATCACAGCATGAATATGGCCTCAAAACCTCCAAGTTTTGATACCATATGACTTGTTGCCCTCTCAGCCTGACTAACTGACTTATGATTCACATGCTGGAAGTGTGAAAGAAGGTTTCAAGGTGAAGCACTATGCAGACTCACTAGAGTTCTATAAACGCAAGGATTCACTTGCTTGTTTATAGAGGCATGGTATAAGACGATGATTGGCAGTATGCGTGATATATACGTCTCTAGGTGAGAACAATTGCCGAACAAGCCCATCAAATCAGCATGAGCCTATCTGCCATACCCTTCCACTCCAAACAGAAGCATGTGCCCGATATATGCCCAACAGCCCGCAATGACGGCAACAGTGACAAGCTGCTTATTGCTGTGAGCATCATCATCACAGCCTTTGCCAAGCCGCCGGATGCCCAACACCACCATCACTGCTATCACTCAACGCCACCAACAGCCAACGCAGTTAACATGCCGAGCATGTTGCCCGAGGCTCATCAACTCAAGAGGTAACTGAAATATGTAAGGAATATGTAACTAGGAGTTCTGTGTCGAGTTAATAAACTTACATCCAAGAATGATGAACCTATTAAACAAGTAATACACATGTAACTGGCTGGCCGTGCAAAGACGAAAGCATCGTCTCCTTTGTTCATCTCTGCTTATTTGCATGGGGAAAGCATTGAAGACGCTGAAATTGCTTGTAGGATATCTAAAACGCTGTCCAGGACCTCACATACACAGTCAGCAAAGTATTAGAAGCTGTGGTTTCTTTCAACTCCATGTCGTCTCAATGGCAATTCAGGCTCTCCGGGATCTCTTAACGAGACACGTGCTTTTTAATTGATAGTAATTACCAAGCATTAAGCTGTTCTCTGGCCATTTTCATTCCTAGACAATTGCGAGAAATGACATTGTGGATTAGCAACCAAGGATGAATACCTGCACGTCCTGATGTTTCTCTGTCGGAGGAACACTTCATCCGCGACTAATACTAAAATGTAGTGATTATACAAGTTGTACTCTCAAATTGGGTAAAGAACTATGAAGAGGGCTCAGGATTAACATGAGGTGATATCATATATGTAATACATTTGCTGAGAAGTGGAAGAAAGCAGCCAATTCTTATACGACCTGGCGGAGTAGGTTCCTATACACGTCTTGCTACTGAAACCCCCATTGCCACAAAAAGGGTATAACAATAATTTGGAGACCTCATCTGAGGCCTGCAGAAGTAGAAACAGAAGAGCATCGTGGTTCTGCTTGACTGGTTCTATTTGGATGCTCACTACGCCGAAGCTGTCAACGGGCCGTTGGCGCCTAATCAACGGGTACTTAATTGACCAGTCAGCCTATATCAGTTGGCCAAGTATCCTATTATCCATCCTAACAGTTAGGGGCGAAAGAAACAGTCTTGGCTATTAACGTGTCCCATGTTACTGCCGAAGACTCCATACTTTGAAGGATAGCCAAACTACACAGTGAACGCGTAACTACGAGTCCTCTATTGGAGAACTGTCTGAATCCGTGATAAAACAATGAGTTAAAAAAAAAGTGCTGAAAACACAAGAGCACGAAAACACAACTCGCCCATATCGAGTACATGACTAAAAGCAAAAAAAGCTGCCACACAAAACTCCAACACGCTCTAGACAGTAGCCTTCCCAACCAAACAAAATCATGGCTGCTGCTCCCCGGGAAGGGTTGGCGAGAAAACCTGGCAAGCCAACCCATTTGACACAGGAGAATGTCTGCTCGTATATGAAAAACATTATCATTCACAATATCAAATTGTGCTTGCTTGTGGCACCCGCTCATCATTGTTCGGGCCACATTTCCTGTTCCTGATCAGTGCCGTAGTCGTTACCGGCAGATATGTCTCCTATCTAAGGAGAGCATGTTTAAACGTATATCATTAGAGTCGCTTCATCGACTCGTGGGTCAAGCTTGCTTTCCTAAGTTCGGTACCGCGTGGCAGCACGTTCTTGGATCTGCTTGTCTGTGGAAACGTATAATCGGTCTAGGTAGTCCATAGCCGAGGCATCCTTCAGGATTTTGGCGACCTGAATCCCGGCCGAGATCAGCTGAAGGATGTTGCGGTCGTCCTTGAGAGGCCGACTCTGGTGCTTGGCGGCATGTCTCATCTCAAGGGAATTTTCGAGAATGGTAACAAACTGCTTGATCTGTCCATTATATAGCACTCGCGCTGGGATGCGTCGCTTGGTTGCGAGCCGCTTGAGAAGATAAACCCACTCGGTCCACTCTCGATCTTGCGGCCGCTCAACAGGTCTCATGTCCTGGGTCAAAGGAATAGGAAACTGATACTTGGCGACAAAGTCGTAGGCGCATTGCGAAAGTCGGTCATTGACCTGGCTCAAAACATTGTCCTGCTCCTGGACATGAAGGTTCGTAGGTAGATGTGGGAGCTCCCTTTCCTGCATAGCAATGACATCTGGAGGTGGTCGCTGCAAGAACTGATGTGGGCCGTCAAACTCATCACGGTTCGATGGTCGTCTCTGTGAACGGCCTTTGCCAGTCGGCTTTGACTTTCCTCCCGGAGCAGAAGTGCTCATTCCGTTTTCCAGCGAATAGTCAGATAGGTTGGGCGATGCGATGATGTCGTCCACCGAGTCGGTAGGTGAGTATCGATCACGATTGTCCCAAGAAGGTTGAGAGCCCGAGGCCGAGCCCTTAAAAGAACCATGTCCCACAGGCTTCCCATATGATCCTGATGGAGGACGGCCGGCATATGTGGGAGCAGCAGCAGCAGGATAGGCAGATTCGGCCCGCGATAGATGCCCGTTGATTCCGATAGGTAGACCACTAGCTAGGTTATAGTTGCTAGCTGAGTAGTTGAGACTTGAGAGGGCCGATGTTACTAAGGCGTCCGAGTTGGCAGAATTCCAAGAATCGCCATACCTTTGTGATGAGTAAAAGCCGTTGTCGAAGCCACCATGTACCGAAGGTTCGACAAATGAACTACAAGGGGATTAGCCAACCACATTATCTCTGATGGGGGTACTATCTTACCTGCGAGTTGGGTTCCAGGGGCTGTTAGACATGGTAGAAGTCTTGTAAGCATGCTCCGGTTGTACCATACTGTACTGGCTCATCATTGTATGTAAAAAACAGCAGTGTTAACTTGGACAAGACCTGACGAGACTTGCGGCTGATAAAGAAAGAATCCACAGGCGAACAGAAGCAACGGGTCCACGGCTTGGGTTCCAGAAAAAAAGAGACTAATCCGATGGACAGCTTGCACACTATGGGTCCTTGGGCAGTGATCCTGGATTCTTCAAAAAAACGCAGGCTCCAAATCTCTTCTCCGGGGGCATCCACGGTGACTAGGGTTTCCTGAGATGGCGATAGAAATTCCTGGGTCCTCCTGTTGGTGGTTGTAGGCGGTGTGACCTGTGGTCCAGGCAGATGGATCAATCTGCAAAGGCAAACTCCTGCTGGATTGGATGAAAAACTTCGTCGACGATAGTGAAGCACTAGACTAAGGCAGTAGTGCAAGATTCTTGGGGGCGCTTCTCAGCGAACCAGTTGCAAGTGATGCTATGCTGTTGGGTGAGCTGACCTGAACTTGCACAGATATGAGAGAGACCCGGGAGATTGAAGCCCGGAATAGAGACGATTTAAGTTCGTCCGTGAGGCTGCAAGGGATAAGGGACGCATGTCATGAGCAAAACCCTGGTCGTGATGGGATGGCGATGAATAAAAACATACCCCATTCACTAGTAGCGGAGCAGACAGGGACCAGCCAGGAAGCAAGTGATGGACCAAGTCGTTTCTGGCAAGATTTGCAACAGAAATTCGCCCCAAAATCCTTATGTCTGGAGCATGTCACTCCGAAGGTTGCGATAGTGTCGGCAGTCTTTTGTAACTTGATGGCGCAAGCCGGCCAAGCGCGCAATTCAGAGGGCCGGGCTTTGATCCAAAACAAGGATGGGTTAAGTTTAGTGACGAGAAACGTTGAATAGCTACCTTTTCTCTTGCTGCCTCACGAGAGCAGACTCAGGAAACTCAGATGTTGTAGATTTGCCTGTCGCGCAGAGTGGAGTGTTTTGTCAGACTGCCGGGACTACTACCCCAGATGTTCTGTGTACGGTGCAAAGTCAGCAAAAAGTTACTTGGTATGTAGGTTGTCTATCGGATCGCGGGGCAGCACCGCTCTTCCACTGCCTCGGCCTTGGACCCAAAAACCCAAAACCCAGAGAGCAAGGCGATTGATTTCCTGGGCATCATTGGGCGCAAGCATTGTTGCCCAAGCCGCGTTGGCAGCACCAAGAAGAGCTGACCTCAGGAGATCAAACCGAGAGCAGGGGACTACCCGGAACCTTGAGGAGCGGTCAATGGCCGGACCGTGATGGGACTCGACAAAGGTCAGGCACCAAGGCGTTTAGGCCATGTGTACAATGTATGTAAGTGCACCCGACAGGGCTCGTTGATGCCCACTGACCACCTCCATCACGGGAGCGTGCCTGGCGGTTGGGTTTGGGTTCTGGGGATGGCCATGTCTCTTGGTCAGCAATAGCAGACAGCACCAACGCATCAACTGCCAGCATCACAGCACATTACAACACACCACCTCGGTCAAGGCGGAACGAGACAGAGCAAGAGTCTGGGGGGTTGATGGTAAATAGGGCGGCTGGTGATTGGACGCAAGCAGCTCTTCGACCCTGATCTCTCGCAGAACCGGCGAACTCTGGTGGACCATAATACCCATGATGAGACGATGGGATTTCGAGAACTGTTACAGAGTGCGTCGACTTGTAGGGAAGATCCTATCTCTTCTCGTCTCTCTCCTGCATATCTGCAGCACCGACGAGATTCTATCAGGTACGATATCGACGACAACATGGTCTGACGCCGACGCCGATGCAAACAGGCGCTGGCAAAGTGGCTACTCCACCGGAAGCGGTCATTGACCCTTGAAGCTCGTGGCACCTTCGGCACCTGTGAAGGGGACGAATAAAGGGTCCTTGTCTGATGGATGCCGTCTTGCATCCATGTGCGTCCACTTTGTCTTGGCCCAGCCGAGTTCAGCTTTGTCGATGATGAGGCGGATGATTGTGGGCCTTGCCAATGGACGGAAGCACGTTTATTGACGGAGTTATTGCTGTGTGGATGGACAAGGCTTGGTCAGTGAGTCTGCTTTCCTTGGGGCTGTTTTGTCGAACAACGTCAAGGCTGAGATGATGCTGGTTGACCGCCTTCCACTCGAGTGGAAGGCGGCATTTGTTCCAATCTATTAACCGAGCAAGGCTGTCCACTGAAAGGACGCCAGATCAATCTACATGGTTAAATGCATGTGACCCGATCTGCGGAACCCAATGTTCCATTTTTCTTTGACGTGGAGGAGATGAGGTGGCACAAAACAGACCAAAGACGACATCGTGAATACCGACATTTCTACACCGTAAACTACTCAGGATGATTCTCGAACGTCATGCAATTGCTTTTCCCGCTTTTTTGTTTCTTGCTATACTCTTATATCTGAGCCTGATGCACAATCTTGCCCTGACTGTATCCGTCACCCTACGACAGTTGGGTAGACATGAGGCGCCGGCATCCATCCACATCTTTGCTTTGGACTCTTCTCTCAACCAACATTGGCTAACCAGTCAAGCCAGCCTCTTTTCCTGACGTACCCAAGCACCAACAAGTCGCTGATCTTTTCCAATTGCCCATCTTTTCTTGGATACGAAACGGCCAACAGTCTATTGCTCTACCGGCGCCTCTCTTATACCCCGGACTGAAACTCATTAGCCTCAGGTTTGCAAGTGCCCAGAGTCTAATACGAGGTCCTGCCAGCCTCTCGAGATATGGAATGTGGCAGGTAAACTTGACGATACGAGGGGGCCTGAAGCCAAACGTCATGGCCATTGTCTTTTCATTTCTTTAGGGCTGAAGAGGATTACCAATGTCTCGCATCGCCGTCGCTTCTAGCACGTGGCTTCATGGCTAAGGAACACGAGCTATCGCTTCGGTTCCGGCCCCTGTTGACATATATGGATGTTGAAGAGTTTCCCAAAATAGCCACCAATCCCCACACTCGATGACAGCCCCGAGCGATGGGCCCACCCCGACCGGACTTCATTGAGAGTACCCGTCCCGCTCCGGAACTTATCTTCGGAGTGCCTCGGTCTGTCCAAGACATGTTATCGTTTTGCACGAGGCAAGCAAGAAATGCTATGGACAAAGAATTATCTCGCGAAAAGAATTATATGTGCGGGCTGGATGATGAACGAGGTTCTTACTGCCCCATGCTACGTTACCTCGTGCTCGCCAAGGAACATCTTCGTCTTCTTGACACCGTTTCAAACATCAACTGCTCTGTCACAGCGGGAAGCCAGCCTCGTTATATCCCTGTCAGATGAGGCTCCAGTTTCAGTGTCAGTTGTGCATATGTGACGTAGGAGGTTATCAACATGCAAGTCTATCAGCAAGGCGAGACATTTTATTCTATCCAGTTTGACTACAAGCGGCCGCCTTTGCTCTGAATATGGCCTCATTGGTCTTGTTACCCCTCGACCAAAACGAGGTCAACGGGTTCTGTGAACAAGCCCCCCGCCACAGGGGACTTAGCGAGTCATGGGGCTAATGGGATCAGTGCTATTTGATTGGATACTTGCCCTGCATCCTTCGTCTAGGAAAACGAGCTTTGCTCCCTTAACTTCTATTTGAGGATATCCCGCCAACTGGCGTGGATTGCATTGGGAAAAGACTGGTTCTCAATACGAACGGGAATTTCTCTATGGCCTGCCTTGTTCAAATCGTGTCAGCCGTGCCTCTTGGACCGCACTTTTCGTGGAATATTTCCTCTCGACCGCCCCCGAGCCGTTGAATGCTGCATTTGATGATATACGAGCCTACATTGGCAGCATGTAGGCGAGAACGAGACAACTGCTCCAAATTAAAACCATAACCAACTTCAACAGAATCTGCGCGCCTGTCATCATGGCGCCGCCCAAAGAAAAAGAACGCAAGAGAAGGTTTCATCGCAGAAGCAAAAACGGATGTACTCGGTGCAAAGCAAGACATGTGAGGTGCGACGAGCAAAAGCCACTTTGGTACGTGGATTTCCGGGTTTTATTACTCGCGCCAACACTCTATACCTTACCCTTATTGTTGGCTTGCTGCAAGGCTACGTCCGGCTCGGCTGTGGTGGGATAGACGAGCTTTGCATGAAGCTCTGGCCGAGTCAAAACCCGTTTATAGGTCTGACTAACATGGGTTGACAATATAGCACCAACTGCCTTCAGACGGGGAGTGAATGCATTTACCCGACTCCAGAACAACCGGTACCGTCCAATGAATCCTCGCCTATACCGTCCTCTTCTAGCAGTGTTGTTGTTGGGAGTTTTGGTTCCCAAGTAGCACCGACCGAGCCATCACCGTCAGGGCTGAGCAATGTTTTCAACAACTATGTTGGAGGCTCCTTCGATGCCCTCCCGGAGCCATCAAAGCGCCTGTTGCGCCATTGTATGTCATTCTTCTATGAAACGGCTCTTGGCATACCAGACTGATACCTCAGGACAGTTTCACAATATACAGTCTGGGGCGAAAGACCTGTAGCTCGGGAGTTGCAATCCTCGGTGTGCGGCATCCCGAAACCTCCGGGTCCTCTTGGCCCATTCTACGCACCTTGAGCTGACGACTGCCTAGGATCCAAAAGTCATTCGAGAACCCTGGATACATGCACATGTGCCTCATGCTTTCGGCATGTCAGTGGGCGTGGGTTACAGGCTCCATGGATGAGGTCAGGATTCCGTTCCTGTACCACAAAGCAGCCACCTATCAGTTTGCAAGAGAACAACTCCAGAGTCCAGAAATGGCACAAAGCGGCGACACGATGTTGGCAATTTCCGCACTCGCATTAACAGAGGTATAGATGCCCTTGGTGTAATCGCGTGCACGTGTGGCTCCCGACTTGTCGATGCTGACATTTGTTGATCAGGGCGCAATAGGAGAGCTGGACGCTTCGTCAAGACACTTAAAGGGCATACAGTCTGCGGTTAAGGAGTGGAATAGGGTGGCTGACCCAGTACCAACGTTACCTCAGAGGATGCTCAAAATGTCAGTTGTGCTAAAAGAGCATTGTCTTATAATAACCTGACCCTTGCTAATGCGTTTTGAACAGGGTCGGAGACGGGCTTCGAACTGGGAAAGCAGGCCAGCTCGTCAACGTACCAGAATATCAACCGACATTTATGGCACTCCTGTTCGCATCGATATGGGATATCACGGCGTTGCCACCACGCGAAGCACCAACATATGGTTGGTGGGAAGATATCGAAACGCCAGCAGCCAGGCTCTGGCAAAATCATACCAGGGACCTCAATCTCAATTACGAGATCTCAAGAGGTTTCAACGCGAGTCAATACGTACCTCGAATTCTGAACGGGGACCCCAAAAGTAGTCGGACAAGCTTCATCGCTACTTTCTTCTACCTGTGTTCGGAGTTGGGCGACAGATACTTTGACGTAACTCTGATCGACTGGCTTCTTGAACAGCTCATCGATGACGTTAATGCTGGCGAAGAGCATCTCAAAATGAGTGAATGGACACAGTCACTCTGGTTGTTTTGTGTGCTGTTCGGTGCATCAATGGCGTTCACAGGTCGGGCAAATAACATGATCGAAGAGAGACAGTTGGCTAAATGGCGAGGCGTATACGGCGACAAGATAAAATTGGCCAGCCGGGAATTAGGAATCACAAATTGGCAGTCAGCCCGGGCCATGCTGGCAGCAGTGGTGGGGAGTATAGAGGGGGATTTAGAACGAGGCTTGGAGGAGTTATGGAACCAGGGCATCTCTGGAGAGACGTCGGGCGAAGGCAGTACAAGTCCAGCGGTGATAGAGCTAACGGAATCGGAATAGGACACGAATTGTCATGTCGATAATATCGGACCACCCCATCTGACTGATTTAGAGCGACGACAAGCCGAGTGATGTGTATTGGCGAGCTGTCAAGGCCATTTGACCAGCAACGGGTTGATGTGGTTCCTTGCTGACAGAAGCTGATGATAGGCTGTCCTGAGACGTGTCGGTCGGTTGAAGCTGACGCACAAAACGAGAATATACCAGTCATGGGCTGTATAATTGTAAGAGAGCTCAATCGTTGTTGAACTCCTTGAGCCGCAAGAACAAAGTTGCGGCCCGAGATTTCCCATCACGTGGAACAACGTCGATTGTTCTTTCCAGTTCCCTTCCAAGGCAAGTGGAAAGCGGGAAGGAAGGGTGAACCCGTTGCAGAGTGCGCCCGCTCACTTGAGTCAGGGCCTTGGGGAAGCAAACTCAAAATTGCGGGTCCTCAGGTTTGAACAAATCCATCAATCAACACCAACAAACATTTAACCTTTGCTTATGTTGCAAGGACTTGATTTCCTCTTGCTTGATGCATAAAATTAATGTCAGAACATGCCGCCCTTATCACGAATACGAGACGCAATCGCCAACCAATTCTTCTGCCAGAGCACATCATTACTCTCTTGTTGTCGCGTCCAGTTGTCTCGTCTCATCGCCCACCTGATTTTGCATTACACCTTACATATCTTGACCGCAGTTGTGTGTCATATGGCGCTTCGCTGGCCCATTCTGTAGCCCGTTTGCACTATTCCGAGCCATTCCTGCTACCCCACCCGTTGCGGTCTGCTTGGTGAGCAATCAGAGACTAGACTTATACCACCTGAGTGACCAGCGGCAGGCTCGGTGTGCCGACTGTTGCATATTGGTTCACAGGATGCGGTTTGGTTGGCGATGATTGCTTTGTTTAATCCACCCATGCTGACTTGGCCGCAGGAGTTAGGGGTTGAGGAGGGTCATTTCTTGTTAATGGCGCAGCGGGCCACCAGGAGACAGGCCAGACGGGCGTGATGGGCAAAGTCTGACACAGACGAGATTGTCGTCAGTGCTGTTTGACTCGTAAGAGGTTGATACTGTGGTTGAAGTGATCGTCAGGAGCCATGGCTTTCCGACACTTTGCTGTCCAATACGAAGACTGCTGTGTCAAGACTAGGGTTTCTCCGAAATGGTTTGGACGGCTTATTCATAAGGATCATCTTCGATAATCTGTTGCACCAAGGACGAGACGAGATGACGAATTGGCCATAATTTCGGAGCCAACCTCTTTCTTTCCCTTCCAAGCCCTTGGTTCTCACATCTTTTCGCGCATTATCCTCGTCAAGCTTGCTTTTGCGCTCATGAGCTGCAGTGATGCGTTGTCCAGCAGCCATAATCCCTCCTCTTGATAGGCTAACGCTAAGTGATAGGATACTAACCCACGTCGTCTCCCCACCTGGCCCCATACCAAATCAGGGAAGTTAACCAGTCGCTCATGGCCATGGCCCATCCCTCGCTCTCTATCCCTGTAACAACCCAACACACCGGTTTCTGCACTCTGAAATCACAAACGCCAGCTCACTCACTGCGACCAAGACGAGGCCGCGTTTTGCGGCAGTTACATGGGCTGTGGAACCCTGGTTCCGGCAGCTCGTCAGGCTTCCATGACAATAAAACCCGCAGGGTCCCTCGTTGCCCAACGTTCCCCTTCTGACTCCTCAATCTTCCAGCCCAACTCTCGCCTCTTACTACCCAACCATCACCTCGGCCTGATCCTTTTTACAACTCATTGTCTCTCATACCCTTCCTATCTATCAACGTTTGCTTTGCTCTCTTCCACCAGGAACAGATAGCAACCCAATCCATCCAAGGATCCATCCTGTCGCGCAACAACACCAACATCTCGACAGTATTGCCATTGGTCTGAACTGCAAGACAACGTCCATCGTTGATCTTTGCTTATTCACGAGCTCAATTTTGCTCTACATTTCCCGGATACAATGACTATTGCTCTTGTGACACAACCGGCTACCATGCACGGTTTCAAGAACTCGACTGACCTCGATGAGGTTCACTCGCTGTCCAGGTACTGTTTTCTTTACTCTTCCCTGGGAGGCTTGCATTTGCTTTTTCAAATCATGTTGCGCGCAAATCATGTACAATCACAGTCTTGCTTCACTCTGCCAAGGAACTCAAGGATATCGTACCCGGAGCCCATCAAACATTCAACCCAAGGACATTCTCCAGGAACACTTCTGCCGGATTACAAGGAGCCATGCTTTGCCAAAGGGAAACTCGACAATGAACTCCAGGATTTTCTACTCATGGATCTGTCCGAGCCGGACATGAAACAATAATATTACTGTACTGGCCACGCGCCCATAGTGAGTAAGGCCCGATTTTCCAGATTGAAAACGACAACTTTGCCGAAGGATATCAAGTCCGGACTTTTCATGGTACATCCAAGGATTTCTCAGGATCAAGGGACTGTCGACCCAAAGGAATAGACCCTTTTCATCGGAACATGTCGCTGGATGGATCGTTTACACGGATTATGCTTCAACTGGAATACACGCGACCCATGGTATCACATTTCCTGGACTTTTGCGCCTTTTCTACCGCCTGGCGGTGATAGGATTCAAGGTAGCATACTGGACCGAAAGGTCTAGCAATCCAATTTGATTGCGTTTATCGTGCAGCCGCACCGGACTCCTATTCATGGACACCACTTTGCTCTTCCTGGTCTCTTGCTGCCGGATTCAATGGATGCCAAGGATCTTCATGATTGCTTTACACAACCCGACTCTGGAACCCTAACATCGACTATGCATGTTGCTATACCAACTGATTTTCTGCGAAAACTGAGATTGAAGACCTTGGACTTGCCGCCAACACAGCCCTCAACCAAACACTGGAAACATTGCCGGATTCGATCGATGTGACTTGACTTGTTTACGACCATTTGCCCGGAAACTTCAACCCATGGATGTCCTGAGGAACATGCAAGACCTAACTATAGGTTGCTTGCAGTGTCATGCTTGGTCTGTACACAAAAGTAGCTCCTAGCCAATGTCATCAAGCTAACCTAGCCAACAGATTCAAAGTTGACTCAAGCCATGGCTCTCAAGCCTTGTCTTTTTTACTTCTCCCTTTCGTTCTGTTTTGTTTTATGCTTTCAATGTCGCGCAGAATGGCAAACTGACCCTTCCTCAGCGATTTTAGCTACACTCAGCCTTCAATGGCCTCCACATCTGGACTCTTTTCTTTTTCTTCTCAAACAGAACCACCGACGGACCTGTTGGCAGGTTCGTCGTGGGCTACGACAGTAGAAGGACCACAGAACTTTCAAGATTTCTCAGACAATGGATCCGCCCATTCCGGAGAAGCCGAGGAGTTCATTTTCACATCTGGCCATACTACACCCCGAGGAACCCGCGTACACTCCCAAGGAAACTGGACCGCTTCAAGGACTGCCGCTCCAGTGACTCGAGGTGGACAAGCCATGTCCAGGGTCAGCTCAAGCAGGTCCAGCGGCTCCTCTCTATCACAATCATCACACTTGTCCAACATGGACTTCACAGGTAATGCTTCCGCTCTTCAGACTGGAAACCAGACCGGTGCTCCCATGCATGGAATTGATACTTGCCTCCTGGAACCTGTCGATGGCATGTCGACCCAGATGTACTGGCCCGGATATTCCCTTGATGCCGGACTGAACGGTGATGCCACCTTTTCCATCCCCGATGCCAGCCCTCTGCATGTGGTTCCTGCTCATATGCAGCTCGGCCCTGATGTTTCTCTTGCCGAGAACTCTCCCCCCAGCCCTTGGGACTGCTTTTCTAGCTCCATCTCCCGTTCTTCTTCTCCCCTTTCTCTTGAGGATGTGTGGTTCCCTACCCAGAGCCCCAACTCCTCTCCCCAGATTCAGTGCCAGTCACCAAGGTACGTAATGCCTAACCACAAAGTGACGCCAGATCCGGTTTCTCATATCAACTGTTTTAGCCTTGACCGGAACATCCCTTTGATCCCTGAGGATGCCAGTGGAAAGATGATTCCTCAGCTCGACGACTCCTTGTCTCTGCCCTCTGCTTTCACTGGACCCCGCCGACAGAACAGTGACGGTGAGTCCGCCCGGGACCACGACCTATACAAGAAGGCCGCTCCATTTGAGGATGGACTTTACCACTGCCCATGGGAGGGCCAGCCCAGCTGCAACCATAAGCCTGAGAAGCTCAAGTGCAACTATGAGTAAGATATTTTAGAACCGTAATACATTGATGTGTACTGACTCTGTTAGCAAATTTGTGGACTCCCACCTGAAGCCCTACCGCTGCAAGGCTGAGTCGTGCGAGGGCGCCCGCTTCTCATCGACTGCTTGCCTGCTCCGCCACGAACGTGAGGCCCACGGACTCCATGGCCATGGAGACAAGCCTTTCCTCTGTGTCTACGAGGGTTGTGAACGTGCCGTCCCTGGAAATGGATTCCCCCGCCAGTGGAACCTGCGAGACCACATGAAGCGTGTCCACAACGATCATGGAAGCGCTGGTGGCTCCCCCACTACCGGATCTGCCCAGCCCGCCAAGGGACGTAAGCGTAAGACCGAGACTTCTGAGACCCAGACTTCGAGCAGCCGCAAGGCGACTGTCAAGTCGATGCCTCCTGTCCAGGAGCCCAAGGAGAACACAACCCAGCCCCTTCTTGATCAGTGGATGGAGCACCGCAAGGCCGTGGAGAGCCTCATGCAGAGCCTTGTCAAGCCCGAGGATGCCCAGAACCTTCAGCACATCGGAACCATGCAGAAGCGTCTCAGCTCCATGATGAAGCTCACCACCGACCTCCATGCCATCAACAATCCTGGCAACACCCTTGTTGGCACTGGCTGAATGAATTGTAAGTAGTCTCTCAGACATGGGGAAGTATCATGGGCTAATTGGATGCTACTTAGTATTGCGAGTCTTATCTGCTACCGAGAAACACCAACATTGATTTGCGCAAGTGCGCAAATGGAGATGAACAATGCCCGTCTACCATAGAGACATGTTCTGAATCTTCCAAGACGTCCCGAGGACCGGGCTAGAACGCCCAACATCTACGGCAGAGGCATCCGTCCCGCCAGTAAGAGCTTTTCCCCAGGAACGGACGTATTGCATTGCCACTGGAATCCATCAAATCCAAGGCCACGAACCAAAGGATCGCGCCGCCATGGCGCCTGGAGAACCATGGAATCACTCCGCGGGAGAAACATGATCGATTTCCGAGTCGATTGAATGAGGAGGGAAAGAAGGGGGACGTCGCAGGGGAGCAACATAGATAGATTTATCATTCTGATTTTGAGTTTGATACATATTATACAGACAACAGCAAATGCCCTTGACTACAGGAAAGGGTAGCAGATTAGACAGTTTGTTTGGGATTGGAATTTTGGGTTTGATAGTGTCTTACTGAAAATAGTTTTTGGAGTTGAATCAAATTTTGTTTTCACTGAACCAGTTGGCGCTGACAGAATTATCATCGACCATGTCTAGATTTATGGCCTGACTTGTGGTAGCATGGAATGATTCGAGATTAAAGAACAGTGCTTGGTATCAGTGATTATGGTCTGAGAAGCAGTGCCAGATCTATCAGGGATTTGATGTTGTCTCCCCATGTGCTAGATGAACTGTAGATGCAATATCAATGTTGAGAGACAACTCACAAGCAGCGGTGAAACTATGAGATGCAGCCCGTCGGAAGAAGCAGGGGGTCTCTGGGGCAAGATCGTGGAGAAGGAGATACATACATCTCCAAGCACGTACGCAAGATGCCCATTCACGTAGAGCTGTACGGATACTGTATTCAACGAGGCTCACCTCCAGAAGTCCGTGCTTTCGAATGCCCTCAATAATGGCACGACAAGCGCGGCGCGTAGCTCCGAGATATCGTCGGCTCGGTCACGGTCTCGGTGCATTGTCGTCACAAGTGGAGGACCCGGCTACAGTACGATGTTAAGCGTTAGAGGTTAAGGCGCTGAAGCCTCCACTATGACGCTGTTGGATCAGCGGAAACGGTTGAGGCTCGGGTACCTGAGAGAAGGATCTGGAAGTTTTGGACTGACTCGAGAGATGGTGAAGGAGAGAAACGGGAGGATGATCTGTTGTGAATGGCTTTGAGCTCCGGCCTCTGCCGTAGTTAGAAGTGGCTGTCTAGAAAAGGTACGGCTGTGTATTAGGTTTAATGAGTTGTAAGTGCTGAGGTTATCTGGTACGATCCTTATAGCTTCATACGGACACGGAAGATGAGATTGCAAGGTAAAACAATGATTTAGTATCAAATTGTACATTCTAATCCCCCCTAATACCAAATCTGATGCCATTTATCCATGTATTTGTCGGTGTCTTTCCATGTTCATGACCTGACCTGGCCTGGCCTGAGCCGCCCCAGCCCGCCCCAACTAATACCTGGGCTGCATCCACTGCACTTACAGCTAAGCTACAGGTAAGGTATTTACGTAGTACTTATTAAGTAGCTACCTCTATTCCCCATCTCAAAATCCATCAATTCCAACCCATCTTCTTATTCTTGCATCTCTGATCCCCTTCTGCCTCACTCTTTTTTGCTTCGCCTACTTCACCCTTTTCTACATCATCAATACAGTATTAATCGCCCATCATGACTCGCAAGTTCTTCGTCGGCGGCAACTTCAAGATGTAAGTCTACCCCACCATTGATTGTCGTTGCTATGGCCTTCTTGTTGCCCCTCCCCCTCCAAAAACAACAAGGAGAAAAAAAGGCCGCAGATCTTTTGTGAAGTTATTCAAAGCTTACATTTATCATCAGGAACGGCTCCGTGTCGTCCATCAAGGATATTGTCAACAACTTGAACAACGCTGATCTCGACAAGAACGCCGGTATGTCATTTCACCATCCCCTCATCCCAGCTCCTCAACAGAACCCCTCATTTTTTTCGTGTTGTTGGCATGCGGTAAAACATTCAGCTAATACAGCTTCTAGAGGTCGTTGTCTCTCCTCCTGCCCTCTATCTCCCCCTCGTCCGCGAGTCCCTCCGCAAGGATATTGAGGTCGCTGCCCAGAACGTCTTTGACAAGCCCAACGGTGCTTTCACCGGCGAGATCTCTGTCTCCCAGCTCAAGGACAGCAACATCAACTGGGCCATCCTCGGTCACTCTGAGCGCCGAACCATCCTCGGCGAGTCTGACGAGGTTGTCTCCTCCAAGACCAAGTACGCCACTGAGAACGGCCTTAAGGTCATCTGGTGCTGCGGCGAGTCCCTCGAGACCCGCGAGGCCGGCAAGACCATTGAGTTCGTCTCTGCCCAGATCGAGTCCCTCAAGTCCCAGGTCTCCGACTGGAGCAACATCGTCATTGCCTACGAGCCCATCTGGGCCATTGGCACTGGCAAGGTTGCCACTACTGAGCAGGCCCAGGAGGTCCACAAGGCCATCCGTGACCTCCTCCGCGGCATCAGCGACAAGGTTGCTGACGAGACCCGCATTCTCTACGGTGGCAGCGTCAACGAGAAGAACTGCGGCGAGCTCGCCAAGCAGCCCGACATTGACGGTTTCCTCGTTGGTGGTGCTTCTCTCAAGCCTGCTTGTAAGTCACTCTACTGATTTATCTTTGCTTTGAACTGTGTTAACAATTTACAGTCGTTGACATCATTAACGCTACTAAGCAGTAGGAAATTAATTCAAAAGTAAAAGGCCTTCTTCCGTCGAGGTTTGGATACCTTGATGCGGGAACAGATAGATGATGAATGAAACTAAAAAGATTATACCCATGAAGAGCATGTCCCTAATCTGTGAACATCGTTTGACCTTTAAGAAATATCCGTACAAGCGTAATCGTCAAGAGATTCATTACCATTTAGTTAACGGTGTAGCTGTCAAGAAAGTTCTCATCCGGAGATCATTTTCTAATAATTGTACAAATTCCTCGCAACCCAATGCAACAGGCAATCCTCAAAATTGTTACAAATACCTAAACGTACAAAGACAAACCCAAATAAACAAGTCCGCCTTTTAAACAACCATTCCCTTGCCGTGGTACGGGGACCAGACACCACGCACGCTTGGCCGAGTGCTGGTAACGGCCTGGTTGGTTCTCTTCAGCTTCTCTCCACTGGCGTCACGTAGCAGCTCGGCCTTTTGTAGAATCTCATATGGTGACATGTTTCGTACACAGATGGGCTTGGTTCGGCCGTTGATGTAGTGACCGACAACCACGGGGTGCTTGCCAGGTCGGGGGGAGATGGAGAACTCGACTTGGGGGTTGGCAGCGGCGAACTTGGGGAGGAGACCCTTGATGAAGCCACTATAGAGAGGTTAGAGATTATTCAAGTGAGGAAAAAGGCTCGGGGTGTATAGCATACTTCATGCCCTTGGAACTACCGGCCCAGTCGCAGTAGTAGAAGTCCAACTTCTTGCACTGCAAGATAAATGCGCCGAGGCCATTCTGGAGAAGGTCAGTACCCATGTACTCAGCGGACCGCTAGGCGATTGAGAGAGAGAACCTACCTGGGCCTTTGCTATTTGTCTTATAGCCTTTACCGTCATGTTTTCGTGGCCGTATCAATCGCTATCTCATGACCCGACAACAACCAAGGAGAATTTGATGTATCGCCAGGAAGCCATCGCCAGAAAATCAGCTCTCGTGCAGGGTACCCCGAAGAGGCTTAGCGTGTGACGGTAGAATCTCGGCAATCAATATGCACATCAGCCAGGCACCCTTCGAGTCCTTCAAACTCAGGGATAATTTCCATCCACGAAAGCGCGACAACTTCAATTAAACTTCGTGTTGCCTAGTCTTGTTATTCATTTTCTTTTGACGCATCTTACGCGCCCTCATCTACTTTTGTCATTGTACTCTCTTCCATCGCATTCTCTTTTTCTATCCAGCTCGAGATAGTGCAATGACAGACAAGCTCCCCCCAAATCTGCTCGCGCTCTTTGCGGCGCGACCACCCTTGCGTTGGGTTGAGCCATCCGACCATGCGCCCCAGAACCGCAAGACAGCGCCCATCAGCGGCGTCGCGCAATTCCTCCCAGAGCTTCAGAAGTACAAGGAGACGGATGTTTACAATCCCACTGAGAGCTGGCTGCAGAGCCGCGATCGCAAGAAGCGAGAGAAGAAGGAGAACCTCGAGAAGCTTGTCACAGAGGCGCCCAAGCATTGTCAGAAGAACCGATTCATGATGCTGCAGCATTCGCTAATACATTTCATAGACAAGCCTAACGAGGACCCCAACGTTCGTGGCGATGCATTCAAGACTTTGATCGTCGCGCGTCTAAGCTATGACGCTGATGAGAGGGACCTGGAGAAGGAGTTTGGTCGCTTTGGCCCCATCGAGCGCGTGAGTATTCGTATTTCTATCAAATGATCATTGGCTAATAACATTACAGATTCGCATCGTCGCCGATACCCATGCTCACGAGAAGCCAAACAAGAAGAAGAAGCCCCACAGAGGCTACGCTTTTGTCGTATTCGAACGAGAGAAAGACATGAGAGGTAAACATCCCTTCCCCCTTCTGACTAGCATTTGTTTTTTTCCCTGGATGTACCTTTTGAGTTGTGGCCCTCAAGCTTGCCCTTCTCTCGAAGTATATAGCGAGACATCAATGGGCCCTCAGGCTTGCCCATCTCTGCTTTTTCCGTTTCTTTTGTCAAATTCATTCAGCACGCAAGGTACTATTGAGGGTAAGATTGACTGACACTTGCGCCATGCGGCGCAACCATGAGCAGCGGCCTTGGATTCTTGTGATGGCATGCGCATCAAAGATCGACGGATCAAGGTAGACGTCGAACGCGGCAGAACTGTCAAGGGCTGGCGACCACGACGACTTGGTGGTGGTCTCGGTGGCCGAGGCTACACTAGAGCTATGGCTGCGCGTCCCATGGGTCCTGGTGGCTTTGGAGGAGGCGGCGGCGGCGGCTTCCGCGGCGGCTATAAGGGCTTCGACGGCGGACGCGGACGAGGTGGCTTCCGAGGAGGTTTCGGTGGTCGCGGAGGAGGCTTCCGAGGCGGCGATCGAAGCGGACACGGTGCACCGAGCGACGCGCCGTCTGGACCTGGATTTGATCGAAGAAATGGCGGCGGCTATGGTGACCGCGACCGCGACCGCGGCAGTGACCGAAGGGGTGACCGAGGCCCTGGTGGGTATGATTCGCGAAGCGGTGGTCGCTCATATGACGACAGACATGGCGGCAGCTATCGCGACGGCGGCGGCGGCGGTCGATACGGCGGAGAACGTGAGAACCGACGCACCGGAAGCAACATGGAGCCCATCGGCCGACGAGAAGGTGGGTATCGCGAAAGGGACCGGGACTACGACAGACCTCGCGACGACGATGGTGGTCGAAAACGCGGCTACGACGGTGGCTACGAGGATCCTCGAAAGTTGCGTCGCTACTAAAGACGCTGTTTCAATCCTGGACACACGTGTGGTGGGTCGTCGATTTTATCTTCCAGTCATTAATTCATACCCCTTTTTCCACCAAAGGGTAAGCACACGACCTTTATCGACTACGAAATTCTTCGAGAAATTTGGGATTATCCTGAACGCATCTGTCTCGTCTGATTCACCAGCTTCTCTTCCATTTGCTCTCTTGTCTACCTAACTCGTCAGGTCTTGACAGCAACTCACATGTCTCTGGTGACATCCCCTGGTATATCCTGACGGGCTCGGAACAACGCAATGTGTCAGGTAACTTTGTTTATATGTAGTCTACTTGTTTTTCTGGGAGTTCAAGGGGAAAATTGGATGGTGGTTCCATGATGAATCGGCCATGACACGCAACATAGGTAAGGTCAGGGTAAGGACTCCGTGACCTGCTGACCCCCGAACTGTCGCCTAGGCTGGCCAACAAGGCCGACTCTGATGTATCACTTAGCAGTCTTGATGTTTAATTAACTGTTAAAAAAAGCACCAAGTCGTGTGTGAATGTATTTTGAAATATTGTCATTCAGGGGCGGGCGAATTGGTAAAACATGATGCCCTCCATATCCCATGGCCCTCAACGCCGAGATCCCATAAAATTTCATGCTGGTATCAGTCATTCAAACAGAAGATGTTAAGCCCAATGTCTATCGCCATTTTATAAGCCTTTATCCTAGGCTCGTCTATTCTTCGTCCATGGCGTTAGGATTGACCTCTGTCACCTCAGAGTTTGCAGCGTTCCAGTACCTGGATCATGTCAGCATTGTTTCCATTTCATATTCCAAATTGGATAAAGGTTTCAAACTTACCCTAACACCTTGACCTTGAACTCACTCAAGCACACATCGAAGAGTTTGAGCAGTCTTGTCTGTCGCGAGTCCAAGACATCGCCCTCCTTGCAGACGACGTACTCCTCGCCCTGACCAGCCTCGTCGCCGAGGACGACGCGGCCCTTGACCATGCGGGTGGGCACGCCGAGACGGCGGAGCTCGGGCTCGATGGTGTGCGCAAGGGGCACATCATGCTCGGGGGGGACCTCGCCGGCGGTGGCGTAGACGACGCCGGTAGGGATGGAGAAGTCGCGGGTGGCCACGGCGCCGGCGCGGGCAAAGTCGACGGGCACGAGGTTCTCAAAGTAGGCGAGGATCTCTTCAGCAGGGCGGTTGGTCAGGAGCAGGCCCACGGTGCCTGTCAGGTAGCGGCTCAGGTCCTCGATTCCGGGGGCGATGGCCTCCTCGGGGGTCTGGCCGAGGGCCTTTGCCATGAGCTTTGTCTTGCCGAAGAAGAGGCTACAACGCAGCGGTTAGTCTGGGTCAGTCGGACAGGAGAAGGCAGAGGTGTTACCGGCTGTCGGAAAGATCACGTCTCACGTCCTTGAGGTGATTGTTGCGCATGTTGTCGACGCTAAAGACGAAGCAGTTCTGGTACTCGGGGACAGCATCACGGATGTTCTGGAAGAGCTTGTCCTTGTTCTCGCGCGTCTTCTTTGTGACCTGTGTGAGGTGGACGACCTTTGCGCGCTTCGACTTGGGCATTTTGGCTAAAGATTAAGAGGTGTTCTATTTTATTGAGGTTCTGGGCTCGGAGTTCCAAGAGAAAAAAAGACGTCGAGAAAGGTTGGTTTGTGGTTGTTGGTGGTGGTTTGAGTGAGCACCCGCCTGTCTCTACAAAGTCGAGGCCGCTGATAAGATTGTGGAAATTTTTTGAATGGGTGGACTAAAAAATTCAGGCGGGCGGTGGGACCCCGCATTGGCTTTTACACCGAGGCGAACCACAGGGGTTTTATCATTCACCTTGAGCCTAACACGGTAACTTTTTGGTGAGCCAGTTATAAAGAAGAACTGAAACTGATAAAGGTACGAAGCAGGGGTCATTCTCACTCGATTATTACTGATTGGGATAGCTTTTAGTGAACGTAAGACGTGCCCACTTGGAGTATCTCTGTTTCAAGTTCCAAAGAATGCCTCTAACAGGCATGTCTTTCTACTGCCCCAATATTGGTCTGAACTTGGAGAGAGATATCGATAGTTAAGACAATTAGGGTCGAAAGGTGTAAGAGTCAGCTCAAGAAATCGTAGATACTATCTGCACAATCTAGAACGTAAGACATGGTAAAGTTTTGGAAGATATTCAATGAATTTCGCCCTTAAGAGAAACAGACAGCACTCTACTGAAATACTTGCACGTAATGAAGCGTTCTTAGGTTTGAGTACCTATGCAGTCTGACAGTAAACGACGTTTGATGCCAGATCCCGCACCGATCTAACGTTATTTTCAATGCAATGCAGTAACTGCAGGGTTCTATGTTGAAACGCTACATGATGCCGATGTCAAGATCCCTGAAAGGCTAGTGCTAGAACATGGGATGACCCGACGTGTAGAGCCTACAGCAATTGACTCTTATCTAACAAATCACTTCAGCAATAGCCAAGTGCTAACTGAAATTAACCCAATGCATCCATGTATGAATGTCATGATCGCATCCGTCGTCTAGACTTGGCGCTTCGGGAAAACTATCGCCGTTTGCCGCGCCGAATTGAATCACGGCAGTAAGAGGTAACGCACAGACCATACGCGACCTCAAAGAGCTCTAGCAAGGCAAATGGAAGCAAGCATTGGTTTTTTCTTACTGGGCTGGGCCACACACAAACACACAAACCTCCTCCACATCAACCACCAACTAACTTGACACCACATCATCAAGACCTCATCTCCATCATCTCATCCCAATTCAGAGACCCTTGGACAATTCGATTCCACCTTGACCTCTTCTACGCCTCTTCTCCATCTACAATTCTCTCCGTTCTTCAGGGTTTCTCTCCTTCGACGTCCCGTTCGCCTTATCATCAATCTCTTCGACCCTTGCCACCCCTCACGTTTCCACATCGTCGGCGCCTCCATCCGCAAACCCTCTCGACCCCGGTTTGTCATCAGGCCTGCCCTACTCTTTCCGATTCGACTCGACGCAACTCTACCAAACACGATCGATCGCCATCTTCAGCCTATATCGTAATCCGGGCTTTGTTTCTTTGACCTTTTCACGCCTTCGTCCACATCTTGTTGCGACCCGAAGAGCTCGCCGACTGCGCACTCGACTTAATTTTCGCTCCGCCTTCGCCCTCGTCATCTCAAGTTTCACATCACCACACAGCCATCATGGCCTCCAACGGTAACTTTGCCCAACAGGACCAGTACAAGGAACCTGCCGACCAACAACAAACAGCTCCTACTACTTCTGCTGCCGATGGCTCCTCTACCGCCGCCGCTGCCTCCAACAGCAATCTGTCAAAGGATGAGGTTGGCTGGTACTTTGTTGAGCAATACTACACTACGCTGAGCAAGTCGCCTGAGAAGCTTCATGTATGATTCCTGCAGTCTTTTGTGTGTCTGAAGTCTCACTAACCGTAATGGCAGCTCTTCTATGGCAAGCGTTCGCAATTCGTCTATGGTCTTGAAGCTGAGGTTGCCAACGTCTCCGTCGGTCGACAGGTATATATCAATGGCAACAAAGAGTCTAAAAACAGCCACTAACAACGCAACAGGCCATCCAAGAACGCATCAAGGCTCTTGACTTCCAAGACTGCAAGGTCCGAGTATCCAACGTCGACTCTCAGGCTTCTTTCGACAACATCGTGATTCAGGTCATCGGTGAGACCTCTAACAAGGCCGCCGAGCCCAAGAAGTTCGTCCAAACCTTCGTTCTCGCCCAGCAGCCCTCCGGTTACTTTGTCCTCAACGATATCCTGCGATATATTGACGAGGAGAGCGATGATGAGTCTGCCGCCGCCCCCGAAGAGCCTGTTGAGGAGCCTGCTGCCCCCGCCGTTGAGGAACCTGCTGCTCCTGCTGAGCCCGAAGCTCCCCAGTCTGTCGAGGAGACCAAGGATGAGGAGACTCCTGAGCTCGATCCCGAAGCTGTTGACCAGAAGCTCGAGGAGGTTTCCACTTCTAAGGACAGTGCGACTCTTAACGGCAGTATCGCTGAGTCTTCAAGCGATGAGGCTAAGGCCCCTGAGACTAAGCCCGAGGTTCCTGCTGAGACCGCTGATGAGGCTGCTAAGGAGCTTGCTGAGGAGGATTCCAAGGAGCCCGAGAAGCCCAAGGACCCCAGCCCTACGCCTGTGTCCAAGCCTACTGCTGCTCCCGCCGCCGCCGCCGCCCCTGCCCAGCCTACTGGTCCTCCTAAGCCGATGACCTGGGCCAGCCGAGCCGCCGCTGCCCTTCCCAAGCCCGTTGTTCCTCTCGCCAAGACTCCTACTCCTCCTGTAAACGCCCAGAGCCGGGCTCCCGCGCCTCCTTCTGCTGCTCCCACTTCTCAGCCTGCTGCTGCCCCCGTTGCTACTGCTAACGCACCTGCTACCGAAGCCGCTGTCAAGGAGGGCTCTGGATGGCAGACTGCCGGTGGAGATTCGAAGCGACAGAACCGACCCCAGTCTGTCTCCGGGCCTCCTCCTACCGAGAAGGAGGGTACTCTGGGTTATGTCAAGTACGTGACGGACAAGGTGCAGGATGCCGACCTTAAGAATGCTCTGGCTGCATTTGGCGAGTTGACCTACTTTGACATCAACCGCCAGAAGGTATGTTTAAAATCCCTTTGATAACATCTACATCACAGAAGCTAACATGACACAGAACTGTGCTTTCGTCGAGTACAAGACCCCTGAGGGTTACCAGGCTGCGGCTGCTGCCAACCCTCATACTGTCAACGGCGAGAACATCGTCATCGAGGCCCGTCGTCCCAAGGCTAACGCTTACGGAGGTAGCAGCTACGGCGGCCGCGGCCCTCTGCCTGGACGTGGTCGCGGCGGCGCTGAGGGTGGCCGTTCTGGTGGTCAGGGTTCTCGAGGAAACTTCTCTGGCCAGAACCGTGGCCGAGGTGGTGCTCCTCGTGGCCGTGGCGGCGCCCAGTCTCAGAATGCTTAAGCAACTACGACTGGTATATAATGAAGCAAGCATAAGACTCTCATATTACTGCTAGTCTTGAGATTTGCTTTCCAGCAGGTTGTGACCTACTGGAGCTTCGGCGCGCAGTCATCACATGATCTATATATGGCATAACCTATATGAAACACTAAGGAGAGACGCAAAGCAGAGGGTCAGAAGGAAGGCTAGGGGAGGCGGAGTTTGGTATTCCCTTTCGGAGGAAGGATGGAGTTGGGAACCTGGAGTCATGATTGTACGTTTTTCAGTTTCGGGTGGTTTGCGCGCTGCATCTGCATCTAATCCTCCCAGCCGACGATTGGGTTACGGATTCAGCGGGAAAAAACGGGGAAAAGGTCCTTGGCTGGGAGCTTTGGTTTGGCATCATTACTTTCTAATGACCGTGTATATTCTTACAAAAGCGAACGGAAGGGCGATAGAGGGGGTGCTCAGATGGGCAGAAGAACACTGATGAGGCAGGGAAAGTTGACAAAGGAGGAAGAGAGTCTAGGTCCAAGATGAAAGGGACAGACAGGGACCATGTTCTGTAATTTTTACTGTGCAAGTAATGATCAGTACCTTTTGGTTTCCAAGATATGTGAGCTACTGGATGAAGCAAGTGAGAGCAAAGTTTTCAGGCGCAAACGATGTTGTGTTATGACAAGTAAGATTACGTGTAAGTCGACTCAAGCTACTCGCGATTTGGCGGTGACATGATGATGAACGCGGACGAGTTGTTGGTAATACGAACAACAGACGCAAATCTGAGTTGGTTGAGTCTCGTGGGCTGAGCAAGTCGAACGGTTCGGCGCAGGAGCCTCAGGGTTCTTTTGTAAAGCAAGAGGGCATTGACAGACGTGTAAGTAAGTCACTACCTTAGTGAAGTAGGTACTTTTGCAGACAAGAGGATACGTAGCTGTAATAATTACCTAAGTAGTCTTGTTGGTAGTGGTCCTTTGTTGTTTTTTTCTCGATTTCTTCTTCTCGGCTGCTCGGGCGCTATTCCCGAATGCCCTGGGTGTCTCCGGTCTGGGGAATGGGCACGGAGAATTAAAAAGGGTTCCCTGGTAATTTACGACCTTCTTAAAACAGATCAAGAAAAAGGTCAAGGACAGAGAAGGGGGATCATGCAAGGGAGAATATGCATGCAAAGAGATAAAAAGTCCAATGCCGAGAGATCCGGTGTGTAAGTTGGACGATCAACGATGTGAAACAGAGGCTGGTGGGAAGTTTATAGCTAAGACGGGAGAGGATCATCGTGAGTTAGGCGTGCCTGGTAGCACAGCAGATTAACATCGATTATCGTTTCTGGATGATATAGCACAATAATGTCGAATCAACAGCCTACAGTTACATAGTACAGTATTTTTTTTTTTATATTACTCAATGGTGATGAGCAAGGATCGACATACAGCATGGATCTCTCTACATATATGCATGAAGTCATGAAGCTTGTCTTCTGTGCATACCTTTCAGGATAATAAACCGGAAGAGATTTGCGTGATCGCCATAAAGCAATTTGACTGCCGACGTAGCATGTGCATGAGTGGTTATCATGATCATCGGCGATCACAGCTAAGCAAGGAAAAATCAAAAGACAACATCAACATTGAATCTCAGTTTCACGTCGGCTCTCCCCCGATGGCTGTGCTGTTACGGTATCATTGTTGGACAGTCAGACGGAGGTTTCAACGGGGACAATCCGGATATATCCATCACCCCGCGGGCTGTCCTCCAATGCAATAAAGGCCAATAAGTGATTGGATATGGTACGTAGTACGACAACAGGGGGCTTCGGGCGGCTTTGAGGGTTTCGGTTCCTTGGAAGCACCTTTGAAGTCCGAATAAACTGATAGTAACTCATCATTCATTAAACTCAATACTCTTGAGACAAAATCATATATAGATGTAACTTTCCTAGGTATGCAAATAATTAGCATAGGCCTAGGTATTGGTCAAGATTAATAAAAAGAACAAAAGAAACGCCGAAAAGGCAACGCCTTGCTCCTAATGTACGTAGTAGAGGGGCCGCTATCAAAGGTGCCAATACGTAGCGGCGCTACGGCGGCAAAAGTTCCTTTAGACGGAACTGTCCAACATGAGGTGAAAAAGATGAGGTAAGCTGCCTTGAAATACGTACTCTACCCAGGAGTCTGGTTCGCTAGGATGGAAAAGGGCACTTTTGTCACCCAACAAGGTACCTTTTTTTTTCTTACTGTTGGTTGGTTCTCTTATGCGTACAAAGCGGCGTGTCGGATTAATTGGATACCTGCCTTGCACGCACAAGGACTTTTGTGTGAGACGAAGGGTTAAGATCCTATTGCAACGAAAGACTTGCAGCAGGTCTCATATTGAATGGCGAAACCCGGCCGAGATATTGAATGTGGCTAATGTACTCCGTATCGAGGCTTATTAAACTTTATCCTCCGCATGAGATCGATAAAGCCACAAATGTTACTCCATAATAGTGTTGCTGCCCTGGTTGATCACGGCAATTACCGTCGGCTAAGAGGAAATACGGTAATACGGCAAAGTCACGACCAATCCTATACGAAATACTTCATACAGCTTACAGCCGAAAAGTGTGGAGAGGAAGGAACCTTTTGTTAGCAAGCATTCGCAACTGCCATGACCCTTTTTCATCGCTTTTCTTCGTGGTGCCGTTACCCGTCCTACCTACCCGTCCAGGACTAGCGGCTCTGGCTGAGGGACGGTGGGTCCGTGGGCTGCGACTTCCTCGTGCGGGCTCTTTGGACTTGTGGGACCCCAGTCGCGGGACCTTTTGACGGGAAGGTGCAAGGGTTGGCTAGGGGCAGGTGTATCAGCAAAAATAATCGAGACACTAGAAGTATATGATAAAAATTCAGAGAGCGTAGCTCAGGCGGATTGTAGCTTCAAATGCCTAATTATTTTTGTCATATCTCACTCTCTACACCTAAAGCTAGGTAGCTGTCTTGATTATTTCTGCTGAATCACCTGAGGGTCCTTTTGAACCTGCAACTGCGGCTGGCAGGTCAAGCCATGCCATGTGTTGTGCTTGCCCGGGCTTGCTGCTACTGCTACGTATTGCTGGGGTTTTATCGATCAGGGTTGCGCCTTCCCTGACATCCATTCTCAGTACGAATTGCAAAGAGAGGAGGAGGAGCTGCACTCGACGACACAGCGTACAACTCCATATTTGCAGCATCACCAAAAGAAGAAAGAAGGATACAAAACAAAGCTTGAAACAAAACAAGATACGAGATCGGCAGCCAGCGCGGAAATTTGGCGCACCTGATTGTCCACAGCAGCTTCCCCAAACGCTGGGCGCGCTTCGACCCTCTTCAAAAGTGCGGATCGCATCAAATATCCCACAACCCGGCCGAGGCCAGAAACCAATCAAGTCTTTGTCGCATCAGATCCCTTCGATTTAGGCGAAATCGCTTTTCTCGAAAAGTTACAGGCGTGCAATACGCTGCAGCCTCATCTCGCCACTCTTGCGCCGGCGCTGTGGTCCATATTCCACACCCTCACCACGTCGTCCCTCTCACCTCTTTGGCCTCCGATTTCTACACTACAGTACCTTTGTGGCCGACTTTCCACTCTCCACTTCTCGTTTGAATCCTCGGCTCAGCGTGGGCCCTTTTGAAACGGCTGACGTCGGTCGCTCTGGTCAACGTTGCGTTGCGTTGCGGTGCCTTGACTTCTGGATCATCCTAGTCACCCCGAACAAAAGAGCCGCCGCGTTTCCGTTCCTCTTCCACTTACATACCCCGTCGAAGCCAAACGGAGGCACGCCTGGTTTGGGTCTGCCGGTTTACCGTCAACCCCGTCTTTCACTTCGGCTCACACCCCCATCGATCCACGATTCTCAAACCTGCGACCCCCTGCGAGCTTCTTCCACGACAAATGCTTCTCTTCGCGGATCCATGCTGACTGTTCTGATCCTCTCATCTACGCTTTCTGTTGGCTCGCTCCTGTTTCTTCCTCCAACAACTCCCCCCACAGAAACTTTGGAGCGGGTCGGAATGATCAACCTTCTCAGCTTACAGTCCTCTACGGAGACTCCTGCGGCCAATGTTCGTTGAGGCTCACGCCCCCAGACCAGAGAGTCATCCCGTGCGCCTTTCCGCTCAGTGCCGCTGGTCGCGAGACCCTCTTCGACCTGATATAAGTCCAGCTTTCCCCCAATGGACCCCCGTAGGGTCACGACCCAGGACGATGGATCATCCACAACCGCTCCTACATCGCCGCCCCTTAGGCGGCGTGTCTCAATGGAGGAGGACTTCTACTACCAACATATCATGACAAGCCCGCGCCGACCCTCCCAGCCGCCTCCGTACCAGCAAGAGCGAGATCCGCTGACAACGACATCAACTATCTCCCCTGATGGGGATCGTTTGAAGAAGGGGAAACAGCTCGCGGCTGGCGGGGGCGGCCAAGGTCAACACGATCCAGACACAGAAAAGGAACAACTACCCGACTATAAGAACTCGATATCGTTGGAGGGCGTCTTCGACAAGAAACATGAAATCGAAAACACAATAAAGAGGGCCGAGGATCGTCAGTGGTATCCCGTCTACGTCTGCCTGAATGGTACTGCGCTTAGCATATATGGAACCAAGAAGGCTTGGAGTTGGGGGAGGACACGCGAGAGCGGCCCATCAGTCAACCCAGATAATCCTCCGTGGATTAAGAGGGGCAAGCTCGAAAAGACGTACAGTCTTTTGTATGCGGACGTTGGTATCGCCGCTGACTACAAGAAGTAAGCTATCATGTTGCTGTATGTTCTTTACGAGACTTGATATTGACCTGATATAGACGGCGATATACCATCCGCGTTCGAGCAGAAACGGATCAATTCCTCTTATGTTGTGTTGAGTTGAGTACGTTCAACAAGTGGCTTGAAGGGTTATTTGCGGCCATTGATATTGCTCTGCCCTTGGAAGACCGAGACTTCCCTCGCGATATGTCGATTCCCCGAATTCAGCGGATCCGTTGGTTTCATGGCCAGTCCCCAACTGCTACAGCCATTGACTTGTCGGAGTTGGGCATTGAAGGAGGTTCTCAAGAAATCTCTGCTACAACGAATGAAGGCAGTTCTTCAATATCACCTCTCCCTTCGGCTCCGGAGTCACAAACGAGATTGGAGCCTGAAACTCAGGTTGAAGGGGATGAAGATGGGGTGACAGAACCCCCTCCGCGGATAGATCTTGCCCGCCGTCTCAGCTCAACGTCATATAATAACACGGGCATCGACCCCGTAGACGGAAAATGGATACCAGAACATCAGTGGTCAAGTGCTCATGACATGTTATATGCCAAGCTGTGTTACAGCAACCTACTTTTTAGGAGTCCCCGCAAGACACCATACATCATCAGCAAGGGCAACAAGTTCTATGTTGATTGGACAACAGGTCGCATGGTCCGGGTTCTTCCACCCGCCTATGGTGAGATTGACTACTTTGGGGCTTGGCAAACGGTACATACAGAGAACAGGCTCATCTAAGTGTCTTGGCCACGTGGACGTACACACTTCACGTTGCACCGGTGTCTATCATGACTACAAGGCATGGTATTACTCTATCATCATTACATACTCAGTCTCGGAGTACTTTCTTACGAACCATATCACTGGGACCGGTCACATCCCAATTGGACGACATATCATATTTCATACTACGTCATTTACATCCTAGAACAGCTGGTTATACCGCATGCAGAAAAAACTGCTTCTCGACATTTCTTTTTCTTACGACTGTACATTCGCACTTTGCATATCTGGCGCATCAACGGCTGCGGGTTGCATCAGCCAAGGGTGGTGGGGGCTTAACGATCATGGAACGGAGTTTACAGTTGTTGTTTTTTTATTGTTCTTGGGCATACATAACCCATGCTTTTTGTCATTTGGGAGCGGGAGGCGCCTTGGTGTCGAGTGCCTACTATCTTGGCCTGATGGGTTTTCTGCATATACAGCTGGCTGTGGCACGTTCAACGCATACATATACGTAGACGTTTGTATGGCTGGCGCTGCCTGTACATACGTGCCTTTGCATAGGATAGCTGTCAAGAGATGAGTCTGCTATTATGATTGGTCGTATGTGAACATTACTTCGTAAATGCCGATAACAAGATAACTAAAGTGATGGTATCATGATGCCTCTGGTAAAAACAGCCTGCTCCTGATATGACTCCTGGATGCATTACCGCCATGGTAACTGTCCTCTATCCCTCATAACCACTCACGTTCCCGTCGTCGCCCTCTGTTGCCCGCCACCAGCTGCTTCCACAGCATCGATGCCCTGCCTCGTCTCAGCAGCAACGTCGTCCACGACCGGCCGCAGCGCGTCATTTGCGCCCTGCACGTCTGCGACAACTGCCTCGAGGGCGTCAAGCAGGGCTCGTATCTCCTCGCGCTGGCGGCGCACCTCATCGTGAAGCAGGGCGTTTTGCGACTGCATCGTCTGCAGACGCGCGTTGAGCTGGGACTGGTGCGCTGCGAGGGACGGGGTGAGGTGGGCGGCGAGGATGGTTGATGGGGAGAGAAGATGGGGACTAGACGAGATTTACGTTAGTTATATTGTCTTTATGGGTTGTTAAGGAAGAGAGCGTACGGTGTTGGTTGTTCTGTTGTTGATTCGGCGCGACGTCGTGATGCATCGCTAATAAGACTTTCTAAATCATTGAGTTTGGGAACGACTTGTCTCGAAACCATGATGTTCTCAAATTCTTTCTGTAATTTCCCATCGTTAGCACCAACTCGTCGCCTCTCAATCACTTTGCTCAGACATACCTCGCACTTCTCTCCCAGCTTATCAACCATTTGACCCTGAACCTGCCGCAGCACGCCCTCGGCCCTCTTCGCCACCGTTGGATAGCATCCTGCTACATTCTCCCAGCCGATCTTTCCGAGTGTTTTTTTAAGGGATCGCGC
The DNA here is from genome assembly GCA_021655865.1 of Fusarium guadeloupense. Taxonomy (NCBI): domain Eukaryota; kingdom Fungi; phylum Ascomycota; class Sordariomycetes; order Hypocreales; family Nectriaceae; genus Fusarium; species Fusarium guadeloupense. The sequence goes on along the minus strand of JAJJWM010000271.1, from coordinate 167 downwards.
GTACAATTCTTGTAGACGGGCTGCGCGGGGGCCGGGGGTTATGGCTGTGTGTCGCTGGGGGGGGTTGTTGCTCTTGTGAGGGTTCGGTTGGCGCGGGGGCCTCAGGTTGAGGATTGGGTGCCATTGGTGTGAGAATTGATCAAGATATGATGCTTTGGTGTTGAAGG